>MU754990.1:73459-76703 GCA_026770625.1 Nicotiana glauca | reverse complement strand
CCAAATTTGAATTCAAAGCTTTCAAGCTTTTTAATGGCTATCAATGGTGGAAAATATCTGGAAGAATATTTACTTCCAATGCGCTTAGCCCCTCCGCTCATGAAACGTAGCGCGCCTAAATAGGAATATCTGGAAGAATATGATTTGATCTAATTTACGCCAAATCTTTTTAGAATATTCTGTTTCTCAATTTTAGCTCAACAAATTAGGAAGATTCAGCTACTATTAATTATTATTTAATGATTGGTATAATAATTGTAGAAAAAATATGGACAAGATGGGTAAATTAGAAACTATGCACATTTTTGGTAATAAGGTTTCATATATGGTATAAGAAAGAAAAAATCTCTAAAAAATAATCAGTGTTTGCAAAGTCATTGAAAAATAGTCACTATTTTGCTGCAACACGGAAAGTTCCAGCATAATATACTGGAGATTGGTTCACCTGTATATGAACTTCCAACATATTATGTTGGACCAGTATATTATGCTGGAACTCCAGTATGTTATGCTGGAAGTCCAGTATATTATACTGGAACTCCAGTATAATATGTTGGAATATTTTCTGGATTTTGAATAGTGTTTTCGTTCAAATTTATCTTTACATGAAAAGTGGATAAATTTCGATTACGTTTGAGACTGTGACTATTTTTGGAATTACCACTTGTAAATCTAGCTATTTTTGAATTGCACCCATAAGACCTTATTTTTTTTCCGGAGAATTCGAACATGAAGTCTCCTATTTCATGTCAGAGTTACTGTATGGGTCAAAATCTGAAGGCATATGGATTAACGTTAACAAGAATGGAAGGAGAACGACTAAGATGTGGTCGTACCCATAGGGCGTAATAACGATGAAGACCTCCGCCATAGCCGAAGATGGAGCTCTCGAAAAGCATGTATGGCAGAATGGATATCGTGATATTTAAGGGAGGCGACGTGAAGAACAGTAAGGAGACGAATACACTCTGGTTAAGGACGGATATATATATATATATATATATATATATATATATATATATATATATATATATATATATATGGGACAAGGAGACAAAAGAAAGGGGGATTTTCCCCAGAGAGAGAAAAGAACAGAAGACCAAGAAAAGGGTTTTGATAGCAAATACATATCTTAGTAATTATGATTGAAAAATCTCGTAGTCACTGATGGCATTCCTCCTTTTCCTTCTTTGTTCTTACATTACAGAACGATACTCCAAAGATGTAAGTTTATTATCGTGCTTGATGTATTTTGATGATCTTAAATCGAATTACGAGCTTTGTTATATCTCATTCTTTTACCCATTGTATTTAGATCTAGAGTTAATTATTCTTGGCTAGGATTTATCCTCAATTTTCTTCATTAATTAGTTTAACAAAAGGCTTAACACTTTTTGGTAATTTGGCGCCGTCTGTGGGGATTTCTTAGCCAAATTTTTAGTTTCCCTTAGATCTGAAACAACCCAAGTACCACCTCCAGGCTATCATAGCATCACCATCTCGGTGTAAACACCAATTCAAAAAAGTGGTAGATTAGCTTGTGGTATAACCAAACCAATCTAGTCCGATCTCTACTTGAAATCGATATTATGTCCAATGTCTATGCAAAATTCGTGCATCTGTAGTGATAGGTTTGGCACATTGTATGCATGTTTAAAGTAGCATCATGGTCACTGCGCGCTCAGCATGACCACAATTCTATTTGACGTATTCACCTTATATATCGGCCCGTACTTCCACCTCTTGGGAAGGGACGATAGCTTACTGTGTTATTCTTTGAAATAACAAGTGTATCCTGCCTTATTTTGGGCATGTTTCCCTTATCGTTTGCGCATATAGGACTAGATCGGATTGTAACTCAATCTCGATATCCCAACGAGCAAGGTAAGCCAACCCACAAGAAGCTTGGATGCAAATAACGACGGAGCCAAAAACGGTTGCCAAATTTGAAACCGCCATCCGAGCACGAGGCGAGGAGAGCGACCCCACAACGCCTCTTCCCCCTTTTTTACCAGCTTACTAAGCCAAGGTAATGTGCAATTTTGTTTGGGCTTAACTTATCGTGCTCTCTTTTTGGTTCAGAACAAGAACACCAACATTCTCATCGGAATACGAACAAGGAATGAACGCCACCAAACACACCAGGAAAATGTTCCGTACCATACCATGTCGCAAGCGACGTCCGAGCAAAGCCCTCTAAGCCGCACCATACCACAAATGATGGAATGACTTAGAGCAAGTTGGCGTTATTAAGAAACAATCTTCGGAACCTGGGGTTGAGCGATGGGCCCATGACGCACAGTACTCTCCAATAAAAGCAAAAATTAAGTAAACCGGGACTCACCCTGACACACGTTTAAACAATACGACAACGAGTAACATTCTCCAACAAAAGAAAGAAGTACAGCCATTGGCCATCGCCAATAAAAAAATTCAACATCGCTCGAATTCACTGCTGGTTATGATTTTAACCTCGCTCGAATTAACGTCCCTATGACCATCGGCCATCGCCAATAGAAAAATTCAACTTCGCTCGAATTCACAATGGGTTACAATTTTGACCTCGCTCGAATTAATACCCTACGGCCATCGGCTATCGCCAATAGAAAAATTTGACCTCGTTCGAATTCACAATGGGTTACAATTTCGACCTCGCTCGAATTAACACCCCTATGGCCATCAGCCATCGCCAAATGAAAGAAGTTCAACCTCGTTCGAACATATAAGTCAAAACTGATTTTCCCCAAGTTGGCAAGTCTAAGTTTGACCTCGTTCGAACATATAAGTCAAAGCTGATTTCGCCCAAGTTGGCAAGTCTAACTTCAACCTCGTTCGAATACACAAATCAAGGTTGATTCCACCTAAGTTGGCAAATCGGAAGTCAACTTCCCCCGAACTTGCAGAGCCGAACTGACTTCATACAAACTCACACAACGGGATCCGACTTTACTCGAATCAAGCAAACTAGGTCCACCCTCATTCGAATTCCCGATTAAGAGGACATGGACTCGCCACGGAGAAGACCAAAAAAAAAAGAGAAATGGAAGTAGAGGAAAAAGAAAGTCAAAATATACACAAACAACAGCGAAGAAACTAATTTTGTTCAAATATACGTTTGTGACAACCGCGCCTTACAAAAGGCCAAAACGGGCCCTCAAGAAAAAGGTAAAAATAAACTACAAATGAAGTTAAAAAAATCCAAGTACAAAGCTGCAACAAATTTTCACTCAGTGTCATCTCCACC
>MU754990.1:60959-68459 GCA_026770625.1 Nicotiana glauca | reverse complement strand
AGTGAAGTCATTATAGGGAGACGACCGATAACCATCTTGAGAAAAATTACACAAAGTAAACAAAAAGAAGACCTTACGAGCAAAATTCCACGTCTCAGAAAACCCTGTCGGGTTCGGTACCACATAGAAGTAATTTTCCCAGAAGTGGCGGTTGGTCTTCTCATCCATCTTCATCACCAAGCTCCTGGTTCCTCGATGACGCATGTGAATCATCGTACCCCGAAGAAAATGGGGGGCGAAGAGGTGGAGCATGTGCCCTAGAGAAATACCTCGGCCGACCAGCTCTACATCTTTGATGAGCATGTTTATAATCGTGCTTGATGTATTTTGATGATCTTAAATCGAACTACGAGCTTTGTTATATCTCATTCTTTTACCCATTGTATTTAGATCTAGAGTTTATTATTTTTGGCTAGGATTTGTCTTCTATTTTCTTCATTAATTAGTTTAACAAAAGACTTAACACTTTTTGGTCAAACAGTTACGAGTTTCGCTAATGATAAGTAAAATACAAAATAATTTTCTAATAATATACGAGTGAACCAAAAATGTTATGAATTAAGTAATTTCGAAAGGACAATGTTGGACCTTTTTCCACATAAAGAGACACAAGTAGCTGCAGTATTTGTGCACTGTTCTGAGAGTGAAGGATAATTTTCTATACATACATTCGTCAAGCTCTTTTGATTAATATATTTCTTAGCTCCTGATAGAACTTTACCGAAGTTCTCTGAATAAGATTGTAAAGTTGCATTTTCCATATAATTCGAACATATTTATAGAAATCATTGCGTGGCATTTCTGGGAAATGTCTTTTTGTCTAACTGAAATAACCAATAAGTCTTTTATGTTTTGCCGAGATATAACAATTAATATGTTGACTGTTTAAATGTTCAATTAAAAAATCAAAATAAAGAAATAAATGAAGTAAAAAAGATCGAAAATTATTTCTTAATCAGTTGGATTGGGCTTATGAGATATTCAACCTTAGAAAACACATTTGAAGAATTAACCCAAATAACCGTCCACCCAAATAAAAATGGTGTGTGATATCCACCAAATAAGGTGGTGTTTCTTTTTTCCCCACTAATTCTAATGCAGAGCAAAAATAGCCACTACTCTATTAAAATTATTTTGAAAAGGCAGATTTACCCTTTCTTCTATTCTTATATTCCCAAACCCTTGTTTTATACGTTCAGAGGCAAAATTTGAGAACCAAAATTTCAGAGGCAAATTTCGCTCCCTAAGTATCGTTCCTTGCATGCAAATCATTGTTCGATTTGTTCCTGCCCAGCGATTCTCAGTAGTTTGTTGCAGTTAATCTGTTCTCTTTTGTCATCTTCTTTGCATCGAACCAGTGAACTGATATATTTTTTATTTTGCTTTTATGCATTTTTCTTTTTGTATAACTGTAGTAATCGCGATCAATGCTGTTTTTGGCATCAAGTATGTAGGAAATTTCAAAAATAATGATTATAAATTGATTCAGTATGGAATAAGTTGTGGATTTTCCTTAGGAAGTTATTCAGAATATTTTTTTATTGAAATATGTTTGTGGTTCAATCAATATATTTGATTATATAGGGATATTTCATAAAAAATAGTCGTATGAATTCATAAGCTAACGTGTTTATGAATTTTTAGTTAACTGTGCTTTTATAAAAGTTAAAGGCCAAGTGTCCTTAACTTTTGAACTTGTAATTCAAAATTCAGGACCAAGTGTCCTTAACTTTTGAACTTGGAATTCAAAATTAAGGACCAAGTGTCATTAACTTTTTAACTTGAAAATCAAAGTTAAGGACTGGGTGTCCTTAAATTTTGAACTTGTAATTCGAAGTCTAAGACCAAGTTTCCTTAACTTTTGAACATGGAATTCAAAGTTAAGGACCAACTGTCCACAACTTTTGAACTTGGAAATCAAACTTCAGGACCAAGTGTACTTAACTTTTGAACTTGAAACTCAAACTTCAGGACCAAGTGTTCTTAACTTTTGAACTTGTAAATCAACGTTAAGGACCAAGTGTCCATAACTTTTTAACGTAGAATTCAAAGTTTAGGACCAAATATCCTTAACTTTTGAACTTGAAATTCAAAGTTAAGGACCAAGTGTCCTTAAATTTTGAACATGGAATTCAATGTTAAGGACCAAGTGTCCTCAACTTTTGAACTTGGAAATCAAACTTCAGGACCAAGTGTACTTAACTTTTGAACTTGAAACTCAAACTTCAGGACCAAGTTTCCTTAACTTTTGAACTTGTAAATCAAAATTAAGGACCAAGTGTCCTTAACTTTTTAATTTGGAATTCAAAGTTTAGGTCTAAGTGTCCTTAACTTTTGAACTTGGAATTCAAAATTAAGGACCAAGTGTCCTAAACTTTTGAAAATGGAATTCAAAGTTAAGGACCAAGCTCAACTTTGGAACTTGGAAATCAAACTTCAGGACCAAGTGTACTTGACTTTTGAACTTGGAACTCAAACTTCAGGACCAAGTGTCTTTGACTTTTTAACGTGTAAATCAAAGTTAAGGATCAAGTGTCCTTAAATTTTTAACTTGGAATTCAAAGTTCAAGACCAAGTGTCCTTAACTTTTGAACTTGTAAGTCTTTAACTTTAAGATGTATTTTACTCAGGTCCTGGATTTTAGTCCTAAGTTCTTATGTTCTTTTTCCTTCTTTGTAGTTTGCTAATGGAAGTAGTGTTTTCGACTTTGATATTTTTTGAATACCTATTGGAAAGGAGATTTACAGTATAAGGTAACAATAAAAGGTTTCTTGTCGAACAGACAATGGAAGAAGTTGAGGGATGGTATTTTTGAAAACTTTTTCCGATTGCAAAGTGTGAAGTTCTGTTTTATACTTATTCATTGTATGTTGGTTTTAAAAATTGTAAGCAATGACCCTAATTCAATAACATTCAAGGTTTTTGACCATAAAGTAAAGTTTACACGTGAAGTATTTCATATAATTACTGGTTTAAAATGTTATTCTTCAGTGGACTTCACAGTTTTGCGTGAAAAAGAGAATAGGCTTTCGAAAGTCTACTTTCCTGGGAAAAATAGAATTGAGTTAGGAGATTTGTTTAATTTTATTTCTAGTCACTCAGATGGTACAACTGCATCATTTGTAGGTAGCAATGATGATGCGGTGAAGTTGGCAATAATTTATTTTATTGAATCTGTTTTGATGGAGAAAAGGAAGAATCGGAATGTGTCCGAGCAGCTAATCAAAGTTGTAGATGACAATGAACTCTGCTCCTCTTTCAACCGGGGGCTCTCTTTATTATGAAATATTAATAAAATCATTAAAGGGTTGTTTGAAACCCAATGAGAATGAGAATGAGAATGAGAATAAGAATAAGAATGAGAAAGATAAAGATGAAGGCAATGACTGTTATGCTATACTTGGCTTCCCTTTTGCTTTTTGTGGTTGGATTATGGAAGTATTTCCAATTTTCCAGGAAAAATAATTTGTAAACTTGAGAGAATAAGGGTATCCTCAGATGTTATGTTATTCAGATATAAAATCTGCACAATATGATTCTCTGTATAAAAAAATACTTCCATAATGAAAATGTAAGTTAATCTGATTACTAGTTATTTTTTTATTTATGTGTTTTAGTTCTGAAAACTTACGTTTTTTTTCTTATATAATAGTTGTATAAGATGATTGAGGTGGTACCTTTTGTTTCTGTTGAAGAAGATGCAGAGCCTGTTAGTATGCATGAGCCATTGTCACAAGATCAAAGTTCAATGCCTTTCTCCACACAATTTGATGAAGCCATGCTTAAGGAAATTGTTAAAGTAGGTTTTTTATCTTTGGGTAGCATTAATTTTTATTTGATTATTTTTGCTTAAGAGACTTTTTTGTTTTCATGGTTTTTGATTCAGAGATTATTGGAGAAGTTTACAAAGGATATGCACACAAAAGGTACTAGAATAAATCAAAGAAAAGCTATATCAGAAACAAAGATTCAAAATGACATCAAGGTAATATCATTTATTTTAGTGCTTGTAACTCAAAGTTAAGGACCAAATGTTGTCACACCTCCTTTTTACCTACACCCCAAAAGGTATAAAGGAGTTTTTTCCAATTTAAGGACAATCGAAACGGGATTTATTATTAAAAGATTCAGAGTCGCCACTTGGGAGATTTATGGTGTCCCAAGTCACCAGTTGAATCCCGAATCGAGGAACAATTGACTCTATTTAACAGTCCGCGAACAAGAAGTCCGAGTAAGGAATTCTGTTAACTCGGAAGAAGGTGTTAGGCATTCCCGGGTTCCATGGTTCTAGCACGGTCGCTCAACTGTCGTATTTAGCTTATTTATCTGATTTTAGTACATGATGAACCTATGTGCCGATTTTAGCTTTTAACCGCTTTTACTCAATTATTTTTTTAAGAAGATTGAACGTCATTTAAAACGTGTCTTTGGATCGCGTCACATGAAATGCACCCGCAATCCTAAACACGTTTTATTCAATATTTTGGGAATTGATTTGGATCACATGAAATGTACACCCGAGTTTAATAAGGTAATGTTATTAAAATACGCGTCTAAAGAGACTAATGTGTTATTGTCTTTGGGGAGGGCCGCGAAATTCATTGAGCGACCTGTTCTAAGTATTTTTAGTATAAACATTTATCGAGGCCCCCGCAATTTATTTATTTTTATTTAGCGAGGCTCATCTTATTTGTTTTAAAAGGATATCCTAAGGCAAGCTATAATTTTCTGCTTAATTTGTCTCTAATAAAACCTAATTAATTATTATTGTTTAAGAATTACTACATTTAGGTCCACAAATTCCAAGCATCCCGCATGAGGGAATTATAATTCAAATCAGGCACAAAATGGACCAATCGCAGGCATGGACCTAGGCCCCAAATGAATACGCAAATCAGAGTTGGGCCTAGGTCGTTCATTTTGGCCCAGAAGCCTATACCGCTTAAAGTGGGCCGTCGAACCCCAGTAACATTTCAATTCTCATAAAACAAATGCCACTGAAATTGTTTCAGATTATGCTACCCAAGGAGCTAATGAATGACTTGATTATAGGTAATTATAATTTATTTTAGTCATGACTTTTTACACAAACATGTGACATTCAGGCAGAACTAGATATGGCCATAATTACCCTACGCTTTCAGATTAACACAATCTCAAATTCAATCAATTCCAGCAATTCAACGACATTTATACAAACATGAGACAGAAATGTTGATTCACTACTGAGTTATTTCCTAGTCAAATACATGAGGTAACAATCACGGAAATAACTATAGCATTATCATGAACCTATTTTAACAAATGAATGCAAAATTATCCACTCCTAATAGTTCAAATGCTTAGTCATCAACACTTAGTGTATATCAAGTCATTGAACCAGTTTCCAGCTCGAGATGTATTCAAGTTCTGCATATTTAAAATAACAACTAACTAAACCAACTACGTCTCAGACATTCCAAGTTAACAGTACAAAATCTATTGTAAATTAAAACAGTTTTAATTTAATTGTAACATCCCAAGCATAACTGAAGTATTCAAATTGCAGTTCCACAGAAGAGCTTAAGCCTCAATTCATTTCATTCTGAACAGAGGAAGCCACATCAACACTGTCTTAAAAATGTGTACCTGGAATTCGATAATAGAAATGAAGAAAGGAGAGATCAGTAGCAGCTCAAACACAGCAGATCAGCAAGTCTCAACAGCAATAACCAGCAAATAACCCCAAAATTAGCTCGGACAGACCAGTTTTAACTTGAAAATACCTAGCAAACACTTGAAAATGTCAACAGACCAATACTCGTACCAAAAACTAGTTTAATTGGTCCCAAAACTACTGAAAATCAGCCTAATACACCTCTAAAATTCCAGTAGCTAGATACTGAACCAAAAAATGTGAATAAATCAACTAGAACTCAGGATTATTCTACAACACCCAATGGAACATTAGACTTAATATCTATGTCTATACTCTCAGTGTGTAATTAGTTATTTCCAAAGTATTTTTCTCTCTTTCTTCACTGGACTCTTAGAAACTGACTGTCCTAAAAGCTTTTTTTCTCTTTCCAATCTTTTAAAATCTGTCCAGAACTGAAATCCTAAGAAAGCTCTCAAAAACTCTCAAACTTAGTCTGTTCTCTCAGACTGAATCCCCTTCAACTCAAACTCTATATGTATGAATCTCCCCCCTTGTATTATGTTTTTCCTCAACTCTTAAAAGAAAACTGATTGTCTAAAAACTGATCTTCAACTCTTAAAAATGATGCAGAATCTCTTTTCAAACTAAAATGCTGTCTAACCACCCCTCTCCCTGTTCTTAAGGTCTGCTTGTATTTATATCCACAAACCCACTCCTTTTCGGCTCATGGGGGCATTGAAAAACCAATTAAGAAAATATTCCCCCCATGATATTCTCTAAAAAACCCACTACTAAGTGTTAGTTCTACCACTGACCCTTTTTCTTTATTAAATCCAAGCGGGTATGGGCAGCCTGTTTTCTTTCTCAGGCGTGCCCTGACAACAGTGCTGTCCTGCCACTTAGTTCTAATTCCCTTAATTAATTAAAACCATAAACTTTTCTTTAATCAAATGAACAACCTGTCACTTAATTCCAAAACTAGCCTGGTCCAGTTTTGGCCCAAAGCAAATTCAGGTTTACAGTTAATCGACCCAACCTATTGACTCTTTTAAATCCTCTTAAACCGACAAACACATTCAAAAATCAAACCAGACAGTTCAACATGATAATTGGGAGGTAAAGGGGATTCGAGTGATCTTAAACAAAGTCCTACTAACTATAAAATCGTACTAATGGACAAACCTATTTAATCAATTCAAAGTCTGTAACATATGCTAACAACAAATGATGAAAACTGGATCAAGAAAAAGGTCCGGAAGAGGAGGAAGAAATAATTGACAAAATGCCGGATTACAATAAAAATTAATCAGATAAAAATAACAACAAGAAAAGAAAAAGTAAAGAAAAGAAATACCTCAGATTTTCAGACCAAGTTCCAATCCGTTCTGATCGAAGCTTCGATTTGAACTTGAAGCCGAAATGGACCTTAATCGAGTGTTCTCGACTGAGAACACACGACTAAGGTCGATTACGACCTCAATTTTCCCCACTTCGGATCGATTCCAGGATTTGGTTCTTTTAGGGTTCGTCCATTCGATCTAAAATTCGAGGATTTCTAGAAAAATTCAAAGGAAACCAGTGGTGGTTTAGGGATGAGGGAGGCTGGGTGGTCTCTTGGTGTTAATTTGGGATCAATTGAGTAAACTAGAGTTTGGGGTCGATTCTTTGATCTAATATTCGAAGCATCCTAGGGTGATTCGAGGGTAACTGATCAGAGATTTGGTATGGGGAGGTCGAGGGGGTCCTATGGTGTAATTTTCAGGGTGATTGGGCGGCTGCCGCCGGCGGAGGCGATTTCCGGGCGGCGGTGTGTGGTGTTATGAAGCGGAGGGTTCGCTTGGTCTTTGAGGTTAGAGACAGAG
>MU754990.1:24253-59074 GCA_026770625.1 Nicotiana glauca | reverse complement strand
ATATATATATATATATATATATATATATATATATATATAAACTTTTTTTGTGATTACAAATATATGTAGAATCTATTGATGGAGTGAAAGTTCAAAATGTAGTAGAATGTCAAGACCAGGAAAATCAAAAAGAGACAAGAGTAACAAAACAATTTGTAAATGTGGAGTGCAATCTCAGGATTTGGAAAATCCATTGGGAACAAGTGTAAGTAAGATTGTATACAAATGTGTTGAAGGAATATATGCCCTCTCTACACCTCTCTGACTTAAAGAGAAATTTGGAATTTAAAATGATGCCAATCAAGGTTAGATGAAATTTTCATGATATGTTGAATGTTAGTTTTAGTAAACTATTAGTAAAGGGTATTAATTTTAAATGTTACAAAATCTTTTGAAGCTGCAAGGGAAGAAGATGGAGTGGACTATCAAGAGAGAAGTGGAGGACAATCTCAAGACTTAGAAAATACCCAAGGAACAAGCATAAGTGAGATTATTTACAAATGTATAAAAGGAACATATGATCTCTCAACACCTCGCTCTCTTACCGACAATATTGGAAGTCAAGAAAATTCTAGTGAAGATAATGATTTAACTGGCATGATCTTGACAGTTGCAAAAGGTTAGAAGGAGTTTTTTTTTAATTTTATATATGTTTGTTTTAATCAAAGATTAGTAACAATTACTAATTGTGTTAACTCTTGTAAATATATTACAGAATCTTGTAAACTAGCAATTGAAGATCATGGAGAATAATTGCAAGATAAAGAAAATGCAACCAATATGTCAGCTCAATTTTTTGTTGAAAAAGTTCAAGAATGCAACGTGGACGACACAGGTATTGATTGTGTCATAAATATTACATTCATAATTGAAATTGCCAGTATATTTCAAAAATTATGTCCTTAGTTTTTATCTCTTCATTTGACAATTCATTGTAAAATTTATGACTTGCAGCTAACTAATGCATATGTAGTGTTGTCTGCAGAGCAAAACAAAAATGAAGCCCTTAACCAATATACTAGGAAAAGGAAGAGAGATAGTTTTGATGGTCCATCATTTTCTATTCTTACTCTTACTACTCCAAATACACAAATGAAGGATATGTTGAAGAAGATCTTGGTCTAGGGAAAATGAATAAGAATCTTAGTTGGCAATTGAAATCTCCTTTTGAACAGGAAAGAAAAATAGGAACATCAATATCGCACAATGAAAATACTCCCAAGAATACGGGCTGGATAAAATCAAAATATACTCGTAAATATATTTTTTATTATGCCAAAGATAATGCAAACATATTGAAGAAATTCATTGGGTGGTTGGGCAAGGAGAAAAGGAAAGGTTGAAAAAAAACATAAGTCCCTAAATGTATTTCATTATTTGTTAATTGTCCTTATCTTTTGAGATTGCAAGTCTAAGTTCAGGACCAAGTGTTCTTAACTTTTAAACTTGTAAATGTAAGTTCAGGACCACGTGTCCTTAATTTTTGAACTTAAAACTCAAAATTAAGGACCAAGTGTCCTTAGCTTTTGAACTTGTAAGTCTAAGTTCAGGACTTTTTGTCCTTAACTCTTGAACTTGTAACTGTAATCCTAAAATCCTAAAAATCCTAAATTAAATTATAAAATCAAATTAACTTATCAAAAATACTAATTGACTTCTAATAACAATTATCACACATAATTAAATATTAATTAAAAATAAAATCACACATTTTGACATTAAATGCTAAAAATGCAAAGTACATTATTTTTTGTGATTTTTCATTCTAGTAAAACAAATTATTATTTAATTAATTCCAAAAATATATGATTAAATCCTAAATGTAATTTTAATATATTTTTTTTGATTTTTCATTAGTTAAATAAATAAACATGCACAGACAAATGCAAACAATAAAAGAAAATACCACAAACAATCCATAAAAATTACAAACATGGAAAAGTTATTTTATTTTGAATTTTTGGGAGTAATTCATGTGAGGAAAAAATCACGTGCTCACAGCTGCCCCTCTTTGCTCGTAAACACGAAGAGTTTTCGTGCAAAGACAAAGTGAGCGGTCATGAGCAATTTTTGCTTGCCTCCGGGTAAAGTATTTTTGAAAGATTTGACCGAACCTCTGCTTCAAAGGTTTCCTACATATCCTTGGCTAAAAAGGAATCAGGTCAATGTAGTTCAGGAAGTTTCGGTAGCTGGAACTACCATGAAGCTGTGGTTTTACTGTAACTGTTGTTGCTGTTGCTGCTGCTGCTACTGCTTACTGACCTCCTTATTACACCGTGCTAAAAGAAAAATAAGAAGCTAGACTAAACTATGATTTATGAATTACAAAGAATTATTTTCAAACTTGATCTTGTGACTGTTGTTGCCTTGCTGCCTTGTATTTCCTCTTTTGTTTCTTTATTCTCACTTGACTTGTAGTCTTCTCCTTTTCAGATGGATGCCTGATTGCTGAACTTTAACTGCTTCTTTCCTTCTTGTGAAATTTTAATTATTTTCCCTTTGAAACTTGAACTATCTTCCTTTTACCATTGTTGCCTTCCTTTTGATTTCGGAACTTGAACTTATTCCTCTGCTATTTTTTTTGTATTTCTCTTGATTACTATTGTATTCCTCCGCTTTCCAGATGGGCTCCTGACTTCTTGATCTTAAAGGTACGCCTATTTTCTTAGGGCGGGCTCCCTACTTCAACAACTTAAAAAGGTAATGCCTCCGTTCTTCGGGCGGGATCCCAACTTCAAAAACTTAAAAAATGTAACGCCTCCGTTCTTCGGGCGGGCTCCTGACATCAACAACTTAAAAAGATAATGCCTCCGTTCTTCGGGCGGGCTCCCGACTTCAACAACTTAAAAAGGTAACGCCTCTATTCTTCGGGCGGGCTCCCGACTTCAACAACTTAAAAAGATAACGCCTCCGTTCTTCAGGCGGGCTCCCGATTTCAAAAAACTTAAAAATGTAACGCCTCCATTCTTTGGGCAGGCTCCCGAATTCAAAAACTTAAAAATGTAACGCCTCCATTCTTTGGGCGGGCTCCCGAATTCAAAAACTTAAAAAGATAACGCCTCCGTTCTTAGGGCGGGCTCCCGACTTCAACAACTTAAAAAAGTAACGCCCTCTGTTCTTCGGGCGGGCTCCCGACATCAACAACTTAAAAAGATAACGCCTCCGTTCTTCGGGCGGGCCCCGGATTTCAAAAAACTTAAAAATGTAATGCCTCCGTTCTTTGGGCGGGCTCCCGAATTCAAAAATATAAAAAGATAACGCCTCCGTTCTTAGGCGGGCTCCCGACTTCAACAACTTAAAAATGTAACGCCTCCATTCTTCGAGCGGGCTCCCGACTTCAACAACTTAAAAAGGTAACGCCTCCATTCTTCGGGCGGGCTCCCGACTTCATCAACTTAAAAAGATAACGCCTCCGTTCTTCGGGCGGGCTCCCGGCTTCAACAAATTAAAAATGTAATGCCTCTGTTCTTCGGGCGGGTTCCTGACTTCAACAACTTAAAAAGATAATACCTCCGTTCTTGGGGCGGGCTCCCGACTCCAACAACTTAAAAATGTAATGCCTCCGTTCTTCGGGCGGGCTCCCGACTTCAACAACTTAAAAAGATAATACCTCCGTTCTTCGGGCGGGCTCCCGACTCCAACAACTTAAAAATGTAATGCCTCCATTCTTCGGGTGGGCTCCAGACTTCAACGACTTAAAAATGTAACGCCTCCGTTCTTCGGGCGGGCTCCCGACTTCAACGACTTAAAAAGAACACCTCTGTTCTTTCGGCGGGCTCCCGACATCAACAACTTAAAAATGTAATGACTCCATTCTTCGGGCAGGCTTCCGACTTCAACAACTTAAAAAGGTAACGCCTCCATTCTTCAAGCGGGCTCCCGACTTCAACAACTTAAAAAATGTAACGCCTCCATTCTTCGGGCGGAATCCCGACTTCAACAACTTAAAAATGTAACGCCTCCGTTCTTCGGGCGGGCTCCCAACTTCAACAACTTAAAAAGGTAAAGCCTCCATTCTTCGGGCGGGCTCCCGACTTCAACAACTTAAAAAGGTAACGCCTCCATTCTTCGGGCGGGCTCCCGACTTCATCAACTTAAAAATGTAACGCCTCCTTTCTTTGGGCGGGCTCCCGACTTCAACAACATAAAAAGGTAACGCCTCCGTTCTTCGGGCGGGCTCCTGACCTCAATAACTTAATTTTTTCTTCCCTCTTTATATTGTTTTTCCTTGCCTCTTGAACTATTTTCATTTGAGACTTGAATTATCTTCCTTCAAAACCGCTTTGCCTTAAAACTTGTGTTGTCGTGCTTTCCTTTGAAACTTGAGTTATCTTCCCTGTTTTATTTGGTGTTTTCCTTTCCTTGCGGTGGGTTTCTCCAAAACAAACGAGATTTTCTGCCCCTGTTTTAATCAAAGAAAAAAAAATCTCGTCAGTTTAAAATGTAGTTGTTGGTTGTGATACTCTTGCTGGAGATGGTTTTTTCTTCGCTCCTCTCCATGCTCTGCTTCGTCCGACTGCCTTGAACTTGGTTGAAAGCGTCCGACCTTCTGACTATTCCTTAGTCACGAACTTCCCCATTTTTACTTCTAGTCTTCTTATCTAACGCCATATATTTCCCATGACAACTGATTTCCACTTAAAGATCCTGCCCGTTTACTGAGTAACCACTTTCTCTGTCATCCGTATCACTGAAATACCTTTTCTCTGTTCAAACCCAATATCTTCTCTTTGTTGCATTGCTCATGAACCGGCATCTACCCGACTTTTGTGTCTCTCATGAATTCCCAAATCACGTACATCGTTCCCCACTCCGTGTATACATTGTTCTTTCTTGACTTGTCTACTAGCCTTGGCCTTGAGGTTTGTTGCTCCTTTACTAACATGGAAACTGATTTCCATTCGAAGACGTAGCTAGCTCCTTGACTAGGCACTTTATAAACCTTAACCTAGAAAATACCTCTCTTAGTTTGCAACCGAATATCTTTGATTTGTTGCATTGCCCCTGGACCGATATCTACCCAACCCTTGTGTTTCATTTGATCCCCAAGCATATTTCGTGTTACCCACTTCAGCACGCATGTCGCTCTTTCCTGATTTAAACCATTGGCCTTGGCCTTGAGGACTATAACCTTAGATTTCTGCTTGGAATATCTTTCTTGTCACTGGTCCACCGTTCTGTCAATCTCATCACAGAATATACCTTTGATCTATTCACCCAACATTCTCCATCTGTCTCATTCTTCAAGACCTGATATGGACCACACCTTTGTATTTTTCAAGGATCCCAAATCATGTTGATTATTACCAGCTCAGTGCCCTAGTTGTTATTTCCCGACTTATGCCACCTTGATGTACTAGCCAGATCTCGTCTTGTATAATTGGAAAGTTGATGCCAAATTTTGGAGTCATTTCTCACTTGTTTTGACCAGACAAACTAAGGAAGAAGAAGCGAACAAGAAAAAGGAGTAGAATAAAGGACAAAAGGAAAAGATGATTCCTAACAAGAAAGTACTACAATGTAGAAACCAATCGTATGTGGACACTAACTCTAATGATCGGGACATGCACTTTCGGCCTATTCTGTTAAGCAATTCCGATGTTCAGCTCTTGTCGTACCTTCTTCTGTGAAATGGGACTTCCATACTCTGTATATAAAATCTGATTCACAATCCTTATTCGACTTGTAGTGCCTGAATGCTGAACTTGAACTGTATCTTTCCTTCTTGTGAAATTTTGATTATTTTCCCTTCGAAACTTGAACTATCTTCCTTTGACCATTGTTGCATTCCTTTTGATTTCTGAACTTGATCTTATTCCTCCACTATTTTTGTTGTATTTCTCTTGATTACTGTTGTATTCCTCCGATTTGCAGATGGGCTCATGAATTATTGATCATAAAGGTACACCTTTGTTCTTCGGGCGGGCTCCCGACTTCAACAACTTAAAAAGGTAACGCCTCCGTTCTTCGGGCGGGCTCCGGACTTCAACAACTTAAAAAATGTAATGCCTCCGTTCTTCGGGCAGGCTCCCGACTTCAACAACTTAAAAAGATAATGCCTCCATTCTTCGGGCAGGCTCCCGACTTCAACAACTTAAAAAGGTAACGCCTCCGTTCTTCGGGCGGGCTCCCGACTTCAACAACTTAAAAAGATAACGCCTCCATTCTTCAGGCGTGCTCCCGATTTCAGCAACTTAAAAATGTAACGCCTCCGTTCTTCGGGCGGGGTCCCGACATCAACAACTTAAAAAGATAACGCCTTCGTTCTTCAGGCGGGCTCCCGACATCTACAACTTAAAAAATGTAACGCCTACGTTCTTCGGGCGGGCTCCTGACTTCAAAAACTTAAAAAGGTAACGCCTCTGTTCTTCGGGAGGGCTCCCGACTTCAACAACTTAAAAACATAACACCTCCGTTCTTCAGACAGGCTCCCGACTTCAACAACTTAAAAATGTAACGCCTCCGTTCTTCGGGCGGGCTCCCGACTTCAACGACTTAAAAAGATAACACCTCCATTCTTCGGGCAGGCTCCCGACTTCAACAACTTAAAAATGTAATGCCTCCATTCTTCGGGCGGGCTCCGGACTTCAACAACTTAAAAAGGTAATGCCTCTGTTCTTCGTGCGGGCTCCCGACTTCATCAACTTAAAAATTTAACGCCTCCGTTCTTCGGGCGGGCTCCCGACTTCAACAACTTAAAAAGGTAACGCCTCTGTTCTTCGGGCGAGCTCCCGACTTCAAAAAATTAAAAATGTAATGCCTCCGTTCTTCGGGCGGGCTCCCGACTTCAACGACTTAAAAAGATAACGCCTCCGATCTTCGGGTGGGCTCCCGACTTCAACAACTTAAAAAGGTAACACCTCCGTTCTTCATGAGAGTTCCCGACTTCAACAACTAAAAAGATAACGCCTCCGTTCTTCGGGCGGGCTCCCGACTTCAACAACTTAAAAAGATAACGCCTCCGTTCTTCGGGCGGGCTCCCAATTTCAACAGCTTAAAAATGTAACGTCTCCATTCTTCGGGCGGGCTCCCGAATTCAAAAGCTTAAAAAGATAACGCTTCCGTTCTTAGGGCGGGCTCCCGACTTCAACAACTTAAGAAATGTTACGCCTCCATTCTTCGGGCGGGCTCCCGACTTCAACAACTTAAAAAGGTAATGCCTCCGTTCTTTGGGTGGGCTCCCGACTTCATCAACTTAAAAAGATAACGCCTCCGTTCTTCGGGCGGGCTCCCGGCTTCAACAACTTAAAAATGTAATGCCTCCGTTCTTTGGGCGGGCTCCCGACTTGAACAACTTAAAAAGATAATGCCTCCGTTCTTGGGGCGGGCTCCCGAATTGAACAACTTAAAAATGTAACGCCTCTGTTCTTTGGGCGGGCTCCCGACGTCAACGACTTAAAAAGATAACACCTTCGTTTTTCGGGCGGTTTCCCGACTTCAGCAACTTAAAAATGTAATGCCATCATTCTTCGGGCGGGCTCCCGACCTCAACAACTGAAAAAGGTAACGCCTCCATTCTACGGGTGGGCTCCCGACTTCGACAACTTAAAAAGATAACGCCTCCGTTCTTTGGGCGGGCTCCCGATTTTAACAACTTAAAAATGTAACGCCTCCGCTCTTCGGGCGGGCTCCCGACTTCAACAACTTAAAAAGATAACGCCTCCATTCTTAGGGCTGGCTACCGACTTCAACAACTTAAAAAATGTAACGCCTCCATTCTTAAGGGTAGGCTACCGACTTCAACAAGTAAAAAGGTAATGCCTCCGTTCTTCGGGCGGGCTCCCGACTCCATCAACTTAAAAAGATAATGCTTCCGTTCTTCGGGAAAGCTCCCTACTTCAACAACTTAAAAAGGTAACACCTCCATTCTTCAGGCGAGCTCCCGACTTCAACAACTTAAAAAGATAATGCCTCCATTCTTTGGGCGGGCTCCCGACTTCAGCAACTAAAAATGGTAACACCTCCGTTCTTCGGGCGGGCTCCCGACTTCAAAAACTTAAAAAGGTAACACCTCCATTTTTCGGGCGGGCGCCTGACCTCAACAACTTAAAAATGTAACTCCTCCATTCTTCAGGCGGGCTCCCGACTTCAACGACTTAAAAAGATAACGCCTCCGATCTTCGGGTGGGCTCCCGATTTCAACAACTTAAAAAGGTAACACCTCCGTTCTTCAGGCGAGCACCCAACTTCAACAACTTAAAAAGATAACGCCTCCGTTCTTCGGGAGGGGTGTCGACTTCAACAACTTAACAAGGTAACGCCTCCATTTTTCGGGCGGGCTCCCGACTTCAAAAACTTAAAAAATGTAACGCCTCCGTTCTTCGGGCAGGCTCTCGACTTCAACAAATTAAAAATGTAACGCCTCCGTTCTTTGGGCGGGCTCCCGACTTCAACAACTTAAAAAGGCAACGCCTCCGTTCTTCGGGCTGGATCCCGACTTCAACAACTTAAAAAGGTAATGCCTCCGTTCTTCGGGTGGGCTCCCGACTTTATCAACTTAAAAATGTAACGCCTCCATTCTATGGGCGGGCTCCCGACTTCAACAACTTAAAAAGGTAACGCCTCCATTCTTCAGGCGGGCTCCCGATTTAACAACTTAATTTTTTCTTCCCTCTTTATATTGTTTTTCCTTGCCTCTTGAACTATTTTCATTTGAGACTTGAATTATCTTCCTTCAAAACCGCTTTGCCTTAAAACTTGTGTTGTCGTGCTTTCCTTTGAAACTTGAGTTATCTTCCCTGTTCTATTTGGTGTTTTCTTTTCCTTGCGGTGGTTTCTCCAAAACAAACGAGATTTTCTGCCCCTGTTTTAATCAAAGAAAAAAAAATCTCGTCAGTTTAAAATGTGGTGGTTGGTTGTGATACTCGCTGGAGATGGTTTTTTGTTTGCTCCTCTCTATGCTCTGCTTCGTCAGACTGCCTTGAACTTGGTTGAAAGCTTCCGACCTTCTAACTATTCCTTAGTCACGAACTTCCCCACTTTTACTTCTAGTCTTCTTATCTGACGCCATATATTTCCCATGACAGCTGATTTCCATTTGAAGATCTTGCCCGTGTACTGACTAACCACTTTCTCTATCATACGTATCACTAAAATACCTTTTCTCTGTTCAGACCCAATATCTTCTCTTTTTTGCATTGCTCATGAACCAACATCTACCCGGCTTTTGTGTCTCTCATGAATTCCCAAATCACGTACATCGTTCCCCACTCCGTATATACGTTGTTCTTTCTTGACTTGTCCACTAGCCTTGTCCTTGAGGTTTGTTGCTCCTTTACTGACATGGCAACTGATTTCCATTCGAAGACCTTGCTAGCTCCTTGACTAGGCACTTCCTTTATAAACCTTAACCTAGAAAATACCTCTCTTAGTTTGCAACCGAATATCTTTGATTTGTTGCATTGCCCCTGGACTGATATCTGCCCAACCCTTGTGTTTCATTTGATCCCCAAGCATATTGCGTGTTACCCACTTCAGCACGCATGTCGCTCTTTCCTGATTTAAACCATTGGCCTTGGCCTTGAGGACTATAACCTTAGATTTCTGCTTGGAATATCTTTCTTGTCACTCGTCCACCCTTTGTCAATCTCATCACAGAATATACCATTGATCCATTGATCCAACATCCTCCATCTGTTTCATTCTTCAAGACCTGATATGGACCACACCTTTGTATTTTGCATGGATCCCAAAGCATGTTGATTATTACCAGCTCAGTGCCCTAGTTGTTATTTCCCGACTTATGCCACCTTGATGTACTAGCCAGATCTCGTCTTGTATAATTGGAAAGTTGATGGCAAATTTTGGAGTTATTTCTCACTTGTTTTGACCAGACAGACTCAGGAACAAGAAAAGGAGTAGAATAAAGGACAAAATGAAAAGATGATTCCTAACAAGAAACTACTACAATGTAGAAACATATCGTATGTGGACACTAACTCTAATGACCGGTACATGCACTTGCGGCCTATTCTGTTAAACAATTCCGATGTTAAGCTCTTGTCGTACCTTCTTCTATGAAACGGGACTTCCATACTCTGTATATCAAATCTGATTCACAATCCTTATTCGACTTGTAGTGCCTGAAAGGTTTTCACTATCAAGCGTCTTTCTCTTTTTGGTTTTTCTCTCAACTTACAGTCACCTCAAGGTGCCCGTGAAGGTTTTCACCAATGAGACTCTTTCATTTTTATTGTTTTTGTTTGGACAGGAGTGTTTCCCCTGGTATGAATCATCTTTACTTGCTCAACTTGGCATCTTTTGAAGACTGATCAGAAGGTCTTTCTTTGGATCGTAATGTGGGTTTTTGGATAGGGCTTAGAAAGAAAGGGTATTAAAGGCTCAAAACAAATTAACATGAGTTTATAATTACAACCTTCGGAACCGAATTTATTTACAACAACCACAACTTCTGCCCCAGTTTCTTGCTTAGGGATCCTCTGATTTTTGTTCCACTATGACCGAGCCGTGAAGCTGCCTACCTATCCTTAAAAGGAATCAGGTCAAATATAGTTCACCCTGATTTCCTTGTTGTTATAGTCTTTCTTTTCACTTGTTTATTATTATTTTTTCTTTTTCTTTTTCTTTTCTCATTACTCCTTTCTCTTTTGTTGTTTTGTTGTTTTTGTTATTTTCATTTTCTTTTTCTTTTTTCTTTTTCTTTATCTTTCATGCTTGTGTTTCTAATCTTCGCTACTGATTCCAAAAGAGGGGTATGAGAGAAAGCAAATAAGGCTCAAAAGGGGTAACGAGGATAAAGTGTTTAGATAGCTGAATAAAATGCCTTCGTCATCCCAATCTTCAAAATACGCCAATTACAAACAACACAATTAAACAGACATTCGTAACATCTTTTGATTGCGCTAGACTTGAAAACCATATCCACACATTTGCCTTTTCCATTTGTTAATTTTACAGCATTATTGGACAACACTCACATTCTCATTATCACGAACAACCCTTGCCAATTTGGGAAAACTTGTTTTTAATTTCAAACGGATGCTGTATGAAACATAATGTTTCTTTATGTTCTAATCAACCCCAGTTTCACAGGGCTCGGGCTTCAAATAATCTCAAAATGTCCAAATCTGTTCTTATTTCCCTTAAGTGTCCCGATCATCTCCCAATTGCTTCATGATTAACTTTTAAGATTAGGCCTATAACTGTGCGCGCAGGTCATGTCACTAGAGTCGATAGGAAAAGAACTATAAAAAGGAGAGGACCAAACAAAAGAAAATGTCTAGAAATAATGGAGATAGGAAAATTGCATTGGACAGACGGGGAAAGAGTTTGTACAATAAAACAAGCACAATAAACTGGGGTACAACCCTTGGAACAAACCTAGACAGCACTAAACGAGTTACAACAACTAAGCAAACCAGGTAAAATGAAAGGATAAAAGTGTTTGAGTCACAAGACAATATCTGGGTTACAATCCCGAAATAACCCGGACAATAGAAATGACAACAAAATAAACCACCAAAACTCCTCCCTGGCTTGCCAGGAAATGGAGCGTCTTCCCGATTACCAAGCACAACATCTTAGCTACTGACTTCTGCATCAATATTTTCAAGACCATTACCCACTTCAATATCATCAGCTTTAGTCAATGCATCCCCAAGAGGATTCACATGTTTTTTGTTGATGTCGTTGATTACAATTATCCCTTCGTGAATCATTCTTCCTATTTTCTTCTTCAAAGAACGACAATTCTCAATGTTATTCCCTTGGACATCAAAGTGGTACATGCATCGTACAGTAGGATCAAAGCCTTTTGCATGCGGGTATGGAGTATAACCGAGGAGTGGCTTAATCGGGCCAGAACGCTCTAGTTTTTCAAACAAACTTGCACAAGATTCTCCGAAAATGTTTTCTTTTTCCAGTAGACCTTTTATTTTATACTCTGGCCTCGGTTGGAATCTTTTGTGGGTAGGTGGTTGATGCGCCTGATGAGACATTTGTGGCATCGGTGCAGACCATCGTGGGCCTCGGGGATGAGGAGCATATGGTGGTGCAATGTGGATAGGATATTTGTGAAGTGAGGTACGATTTAGGGGGTTATGTGGCTAGAAGTAGTGGCCAGGAGAATTAAAAGGATATCCGAGGGTTCGGTATGGAGTCTGAGGGTGTTTAGGAAGGACGACCACTGGACCTTGTCATTGGGGAGGTTCAACAACATCTTTTATTTCTATGGGAAGATTATCCTGAGCAACTTGTTCACTCCACCTGAGCCAGAACTTCCTAAAACCTTCTTTAGGTTTTTCCTCTATCTGAGATATGGAGGATTGGTCCGGGATAACGTCTCTATTGTTCTGGAAGTGTCACACAAAGTCCTGAGCCATGTCATCCCATGTATTCCACTTACTAACATCTTGACGATTATACCATTCCAAAGCTGCTCCAGTCAATCTTTTGCGGAAGTATGCCAGTAGCAAATCGTCTTTCTCGCCAACATTTCTCATTTCCTTGCAGTATTCCCTCAGATGGACTACCGGATCTTCGCATTCCTTATTCAAGTTGAACTTTGGTACTTTAAACCTTGCAAACAGGCGGACGTCAGGGGATGTACACAACTCTTGGTAAGACATGCTGCCTCGGTCTCCCGTCTCTTGCAAGTTCTTTAAGGATTGTTCTATATTTTTCAGCCTCTCAGAACTTGGAGGAAGAGTGTTGGAGATACTAGTGATCAGGAGATGCCAAAGTTTGGGTAAGGAAAGCATCTAAGAAACCAGGTGGTGGCGGTATGGGTGCCTTCCCAACCATCCAAGCATGATACATGTTTGTTATGTGCTGTCTTAACATCCTTGCCTCATCAGCCAAACCTGTGTCCTGTTCAACCAACCACTTTTGTGTACCGATATCAAACTCCCCCATTTTGTTGTTATCTGTCATTGCCTTTTGGCTTTTATGTTGTGGAGACGAATTACTATTTTTGGAACCACAAACCAACCAACTTTCTGGGGATTAAAAAAGAACAAAATCGGAGCAACCTGGTAGCGTTAGGGCTTTTAACAGATATGTAAACACACATTAATGATGCAATGCTCCTAGGCATTTATCCCTTTCTATCATGCCTTTGCTTCGATTGCGTGCGTCATTCCGACTTCTTATATTTGTGCCCCTTGTTAACGCCTCTCAAACTTTCCTTTATTTTATTTATTTTCCTTTTCTCTCTTTTTCCCCTTTTTTTAATGGTGGTCGAATCTTATGTGGATTGTCTACGTATCATGTCCCCGCATGAATCAGACCGTGCGTAGTTCTGACTATAAATGCGAAAAACAAAGAAACCATTTTTGGGAATTCTCAATTTTCATTCATAAAAACATTCCATTACGAGACTAAACATTTTTTGGAAAGGAAAATAACAGACTGGACATAAAACAAACTACAGACTCCGGAACCACCAACAGACTCTAAAAAAAAGGAAATACAAATTCTGATATACGATAGACTCTAAGGACAAAGAAAATACAGACTCAAACTACGAATACATTAAAGCCTCCAATATTGGTGCCCGCGGGGCATCGTTCGGCCTCGTCGCGAGCTTAGGTGCAAGATCCCTTTGCAACCTTTTCAAATCTTCCATGATCTGGTGGACATAAATCATTATCATCGCAAAGAAGGTGGTACGGGTCATATCCTCGCATGCTCGGCACTTATTGGTGATGTAGTGCCCGATATCTTCAATTTGTTCCCTGATTCTGTCTCTTTACAGAAGCAGCCGCTCTATCTCTTGACTCCGTGCTCCCAACACTTGAGAATTACCAAAGAGTTGACCTTGGAATTCATGCATCTGTTCCTCCATCCGTGCCATCGGGTAATAACAGCATTTCCTATCTGTTCTGAAATCTTGGGCTTGTCTGAAGACCCGTTCTTTGAGGGTCTGGACCAATCGCAGGCATGGACCTAGGCCCCAAACGAATACGCAAATCAGACTTGGTCTTGGGTCTTTCATTTTGGCCCAGAAGCCTATACCGCTTAAAGTGGGCTGTCGAACTCCAGTAACGTTTCAATTCTCATAAAACAAATGCTACTGAAGTTGTTTCAGATTATGCTACCCAAGGAGCTAACGAATGACTTAATTATATGTAATTATAATTTCTTTTAGTCATGACTTTTTACACAAGCATGTGACATTAAAAAAGAACTAGATATGGCCATAATTGCCCTACGCTTTCAGATTAACACAAGCTCAAATTGAATCAATTCCAGCAATTCAATGCCATTTATACAAACATGAGACAGAAATGTTGATTCACTACTGAGTTATTTCCTAGTCAAATACATGAGGTAACAATCAGGAAAATAACTATAGCATTATCATGAACCTATTTTAACAAATGACTGCAAAATTATCCACTCCTAATAGTTCAAATACTCACTCATCAACACTTAGTGCATATCAAGTCATTGAACTAGTTTCCAACTTGAGATGTATTCAAGTTCCGCATATTTAAACTAACAACTAACTAAACCAACTACGTCTCAGACATTCCAAGTTAACAGTACAAAATCCATTGTAATTTAAAACAATCCTAATGTAATTGTAACATCCCAAGCATAACAGAAGTATTCAAATTGCAGTTCCACAGTATATCTTAAGCCTCAATTTCATTTCATTGTGAACATAGGAAGCCACATCAACACAATCTCAGAAATATGTACCTAGAATTCGATAATAGAAATGAAGAAAAGAGAGATTAGTAGCAGCTCAAACACAACAGATCAGCAAGTCTCAACAACAATAACCAGCAAATAACCCCAGAATTAGCTCGGACAAACCAGTTTTAACTTGAAAATACCCAGCAAACACTTGAAAATGTCAACAGACCAATACTCGTGCCAAAACTAGTTTAATTGGACCAAAAACTACTTGAAATCGGCCTAATACACCTCTGAAATTCCAGTAGCTAGATAATGAACCAAAAGATGTGAATGAATCAACTAGAACTCAGGATTATTCTACAACACCCAATGGAACAGTAGACTTAATATCTATATCTATACTCTCAGTGTGTAATTAGTGATTTCCAAAGTATTTTATTCTCTTTCTTCACTGGACTCTTTGAAATTGACTGTCCTAAAAGCTTTTTCTCTCTTTTAAATCTTTTAAAATCTGTCCAGAACTGAAATCCTAAGAAAGCTCTCAAAAACTCTAAAACTTAGTCTGTTCTCTCAAACTGAATCCCCTTCAACTCAAACTCTATATGTATGAATTTCCTCCCATTTAATTCTATTTTTCCTCAACTCTCAAAAGAAAACTAATTGTCTAAAAACTGATCTTCAACTCTAAAAAATGATGCAAAATCTCTTTTCAAACTAAAATGATGTCTAACCACCCCTCTCCCTGTTCTTAAGGTCTGCTTGTATTTATATCCACAAACCCACCCCTTTCCAGCTTATGGGGGAATTAAAAAACCAATTAAGAAAACATTTCCCCCATGATATTCTCTGAAAAACCCACTACTAAGTGTTAGTTCTACCACTGACCTTTTTTCTTTATTAAATCCAAGCGGGTATGGGCAACCTATTTTCTTTCTCAGGCGTGCCCTAACAACAGTACTGTCATGCCACTTAGTTCTAATTCCCTTAATTAATTAAAACCATAAACTTCTCTTTAATCAAATGAACAACCTGTCACTTAATTCCAGAACTAGCCTGGGCCAGTTTTGGCCCAAAGCAAATTCAGGTTTACAGCTAATCGACCCAACCTATTGACTCTTTTTAATCCTCTTAAACCGACAAACACATTCAAAAATCAAACCAGACAGTTCAAGTTGATAATTGAGAGGTCCAGAGGATTCGAGTGACCTTAAACAAAGTCCTACTAACTATAAAATCGGACTAATGGACAAACCTATTTAATCAATTCAAAGTCTGTAACATATGCTAACAATAAATGGTGAAAACTGGACCAAGAAAAAGGTCCGGAAGAAGAGGAAGAAATAATTGACAAAATGCCGAATTACAACAAAAATTAATCAGACAAAAATAACAACAACAAAAGAAAAAGTAAAGAAAAGAAATACCTCAGAGTTTCAGACCAAGTTCCAATCTGTTCTAATCGAAGCTTCGATTTGAACTTGAAGCCGAAATGGACCTTAATCGAGTGTTCTAGACTGAGAACACGCGACTAAGGTAGATTACGACCTCAATTTTCCCCACTTCGGATCTATTCCAATTTTTTGTTCGTTTAGGGTTTGTCCATTCGATCTAAATGTGATGACCCAAAGGGTCATAACCTATTTCCCCATCCACTCCGTGCTTCCGAGGTCTTGAAAACCTTATTTTTACCTGCATCTATTTACGTGCGCAGTCCGAGCGCATAGCTGGAAAACTTTCATGTTGAAATTTGTGAATTCTATGAAAAATTTGAAGAATTTTGATATTAATATGATTAAAGTTGACTTTGGTCAACATTTTTGGTAAACGGACCCGGACCCGGACCGAGATTGGACGGTCCGTAGAAAAATATGGAACTCGGGAATTGCCCGGAGTTGAATTATGAGGTCTAGATCCCGAGGAAAGAATTTTTCTATGAAATTATTTTTTTGAAATTATTAAGGAATATAGAAATAAAAATTGATCAAAAGACTGTGGTATCGGGCTCGTATTTTAGTTATGATGCCTGGTATAAGTCTTATATACTATTTAAGCGCTTTCTGTGAAGTTTGGTCAAAATCGGATGTCGTTTGACGTGTTTCAGACTATAAGTTCCAAGTTTGAAAGTTCATGAAGTTTAGAAGAAAATCATGAGTTTGAGGCTTGATTCTATGTATATGATGCTATTTTGGCGATTTGATCGTGCGAGTAAGTCCGTAGGATGTTTTTGAGGTTGTGTACATGTTTGGTTTGGAGCCCTGAGAGCTCGGGTGAGTTTTAGATAGGTGTCGAGTTGTATTTTGAACTTTGAGAAAAATAATTGCAGGTCAGGTCTGTCGGCATCGCATTTGCGTAAAAAGTCTCGAAAATACGAGACTCGCAAATGTGAAATTCCATCGCAAATGCGATGAAGGGGAAAACCGCGCCAGATCGCAAATACGATCAATACTTTGAAAATGCGACACCCTTGCTCGCAAATGCAAGATGGCCCTGATCACAAATGCGATAGAACGTTTGCAAATGCGAACCTAGGAAGCTAGATCTGAGTTCGCAAATGCGATACCAGATGTCACAAATCCCAAGCCTATTTTGTTCGCAAATGCAAACCTAGGTTCGCATTTCCCATATCCGCAGCCCAGCAAATTGTATACTTAGTCGAATTTTCATCACTTTTCACCATTCTTTCAAAACCCAAGCACCATAGGCGATTTTTTAAGAGCAAACTTCATCCCAAATCATTTGTAAGTTGATTTTTACTCAATTCGTTCAATCTTTAACATCATTAAACATGTTTTCCTCTTGAAATCAAGGATTTGGGTGAAATTGGGTTTTTTGGGTAGAACCTAGGTTTTCTATAAATTGAGGAGTTGGACCTCGATTTGAGGTCCGATTTCAAAACAAAATACATATTTGAGTTTGTGGGGGAATGGGTAATCGGGTTTTGGTCCGAACCTCGAGTTTTGACCATGTGGGCCCGGGGGCATTTTTGGATTTTTTGGGAAAAACTTGGAAAAATCATTTTTATGCATTCAAATTGATTCATATAGTGTTTATTAAAGTAATTGAACAATTTGTGATTAGATTCGAGCAAATTGGAGGTGGAACCTCGAGGTAAAGCAATAGTTGAGGATTAAGTGGATTTCAAAGCTTTGAGGTAAGTGTTTGGTTTAACCCTAGCTTGAGGGAATAGGAGTTGAGTCTTGTTGCTAATTGCTATGTGATCGAGTACGATGTATAGGCATGGTGACGAGTATCTATACATCGGTGTCTAGTGTGACCGTGAGTCCTTATAAAGTGATTATCATGACTTGGTTGTGAACTCCGTGATTATTGGAGGATTTCTATATGTTGTGAATAACATGTGAACAGTGATATGATTACTTGATTATTTGGAGCGTTGGCTCAAAATAGTAGAGTGGGTTATAAGATAAGAAAAGTAAGAAAGAGAAAGCATTATTGATTATTCCCTTGCCCGAGCGTTTGGTTGAACTTGTTGGATTCTTTCCCTTACCGGGATTTTATCAAATATTTGCTTATTTTTATGTCCCTTAATTGTGACTGTTGTTTGGGAAGTCAGACTGTTAAATGACATTGAGGATCAGGTTGTGTGCCGCAACAATGATATTGAGGACCGGGTTGCGCGCCGCAACAATGATATTGAGGATCGAGTTGCACGCCGCATCAATGATATTGAGGATCGGGTTGCGTGCTGCAATAATGATATTGAGGATCAGGTTGCGCGCCACAATAATGATATTGAGGATCGGGTTGCACGCCGTAACAATGATATTGAGGATCGGGTTGCACGCCGCAACAATGATTTCGAGGATCGGGTTGCACGCCGTAACAATGAAATATGTGGATCGGGTTTCATGCCACAACAGTGGTATTTGTGGAGCGGGTTGCACGCCGCAACAATGGTATTTGTGGAGTGGGTTGCACGCCGCAATAGTTATTGATACTATGTGTTTGTATTGAGTATTGATTCCTTGTTCATTGTGAATCTAAGCTGCTTTAGTTTGTTACTCGAGATTACTGTTAATATTCTATCTCCCCATGGCATGTTCCCCCCTTCCATGTTGTTAATTGTCTGGTATTCGATTCCCGCTGTATATGTATAACTGCACAGGTTTATGTGGTCTCTGGTCTAGCCTTGTCACTACTTCGCGGGGGTTAGGCTAGACACTTACCAACACATGGGGTCGGTTGTGCTGATGCTACACTTCTGTGCATTTTTGCACAGGTCCAGGCTTTGAGGAGCAGCAACAACATTAGTACGGGAGCATGCTTTCATTTTCACGAGACCGAGGTAGTCTTGCAGGCGTCCGCAGGCCCGGCATCTCTTCTTTATGTTCTCTTTTAGACTGTTGCCTCATTGTTTTCGAGACAGACAACTTATATATTTCTTTCAGACCATTGTATTTAGTATATTCCTAGTAGTTAGTGAGTGCTGTGATACCAAATCTTGGGTAGAGGCTATTAATGATTGTTCCACGTTATGATTCGTAATTATAAATCAGACTTCCGCTGTTATTCTTGTTAAATTTCATGTTCTATATTGATGCTATAAATTGTTAAAGTAATTGTCTAGTAATGAAAGGGTAAATAAGTTTGCTTGCCTAGCTACAACGAGTAGGCACCATCACGATCCCGATGGTAGGAAATCCGGTTCGTGACAAGTTGGTATCAGAGCACTAGGTTACATAGGTCTCACAACTCACGAACAAACTTTGTAGAGTCTGAGGGGTCGGTACGGAGACATCTGTACTCGCTCCCTAGGGGCTACTGAGTTAGGAAAAATCTCTCATTTGTTTTTTCTCGTCGTGCGGTTCTATTTTTCAAGTACCGATTGAATTTCTACTTTATTCCTCCGCAGATGGAGAGAACAAGTGCTTCTTCATCTACCGCTCAGCAGTCCGAGACCCCAGTAGCAGCCCTAGTGGAGCCTCAGGTTGATTTCGAAGAGGAGGTTCCCGTCCCAGCAGTTCGGGTGGGCCCAGCTCAGGTCCCAGAAGGGTTCGTTTCCACCCTAGTTCTTCATGATGCTCTAGTTCGATTGGTAGGCCTCATAGAGGGTGTCATTTGAGCGGGTTTGCTTCAGTGATTCCGCCAGTGGCGGCAGGTCAGCCGGTTATAGTGGTTCAGGCCGGGAGTGAGATCACTTTTTAGGAGGTGGCCAATGTGGGCCATAGAGTTGAGATAGCTCTGCTACATGGAGGTAGTCATTGGTCGGATAAGAGGCCCCATCATGCAGGTCGTTTCGGTGGTACCTCGTTAGGAGGTAGAGGTTCTTATGGTAGAGGCCATCCTCCCAGGCCTTTTCAGTTAGCTCTCCAGGTCACTCATGGTACTTCAGGTGGTCATTCAGGTCGACAGGGTCAGCCTCAGTTCCCTCAGCTGTAGCGTTCGTGTAGATGTTATGGGTATGGTGAGTATGGTCACAACATGAGGGTTTACCTGAGTTTGAGGGGTGCTTATCCGCAACTGACGAGGTCTTGCCATGCTTGTGGTGTTCCGAGGCACATTGTCAAATATTGTCCTCGAGTTTATGGCAGCTTCCAGCATCAGAGTTCTCGCACTATGATTCAAGCACCGAAGGTTCCACAGCCTACCCAGCCAGCTAGAGGCGATGGCAGAGGTGTTAGAGGTTGAGGTAGAGGTTTTAGAGGTGGAGTTCAGGTCGCCGGAGTTAGAGGCCAGCCAATAGCCAGGCCAGAGGCTGAATCTTCAGGTGCAGACATTACAAGTACTATTCTGGTTTGTGATAGAGATGCGTCAGTGCTATTTGACCCTGGGTCTACATATTCATATGTGTCGTCCTATTTTGCACCCTACCTGGCTATTTCTAGTTATGCTTTGGACATTCCTGTTTATGTATCCACACCGGTGGGTGACTCCAAAGTAGTCGATCGGGTGCATCGTTCCTGTGTAGTTGTGTTTGAGGGTCTTGAGACCCGTGTTGATGTATTGCTTTTAGAAATGGTGGATTTCTACATTATATTGGAGATGGATTGGTTATCCCCGTATTATGCTATCTTAGATTGTCACACCAAAACTGTGACCTTGGCTTTGCCAGAATTGCCCCGACTAGAGTGGAGAGGGACCCCAGGTCATGCCACCCGTAGTGTTATTTCATATATTAAGGCTCGACGCATGGTCGAGAAGGGGTGTTTAGCTTATCTGGCGTATGTTTGCGACTCCAGCATAGAGGTTCCTTCTATTGACTTTGTTCCTATTGTTCGGGAGTTCCCCGAGGTTTTCCCTTCGGACCTGCCGGGTATGCCGCCTGATAGGGATATTGATTTCTGTATTGATCTGGCTCCGGGCATGCAACCCATCTATTCCGCTGTATCGCATGGCCCCGCCAGAGTTAATGGAGTTAAAGGACCAGTTGCAAAATTTACTAGAGAAGGGTTTTATCAGGCCTAGTGTTTCTCCTTGGGGTGCGCCTATGTTATTTGTGAAGAAGAAGGATGGATCGATGCAGATGTGTATTGATTACCGACAATTAAAAAAAGTAACGATAAAGAACAAGCATCCACTACCGAGGATTGATGATCTATTTGACCAACTTCAGGGAGCAAAGGTGTTGTCAAAGATAGACTTGAGATATGGCTACCATCAGCTGAAGATTAGGGCGTCTGATGTCCCTAAGACAGCATTCCGCACTCAATATGAGCACTATGAGTTTTTAGTTATGTCATTTGGGTTGACCAATGCCCCAACAACATTTATGGAGTTGATGAACCGAGTGTTCAAGCCATATCTAGACTTATTCATGATAGTCTTTATTGATGATATTCTAGTATACTCCCATAACAAGGAAGATCATGAGCATCACCTCAGAGTGGTTCTTCAGACTCTGAGGTATAGTCAACTATATGCTAAGTTTTCGAAGTGCTAGTTCTGGTTGAGTTCGGGTGCATTTCTGGGTCATATTATATCAGCAAAGGGTATTCAGGTGGACTCGAAGAAGATTGATGCAGTCAAGAATTGGCCTCGACCAACTTCAGTGACCGAGATTCGGAGTTTCTTGGGGTTAGCAGGTTATTACCATCGGTTCATAGAGGGATTTTCTTCTATTGCAGCCATGATGACCAGATTGACCCAGAAGGGTGCCCAGTTCAGATGGTTAGATGAGTGTGAGGCGAGCTTTCAGAAGCTCAAGACAGCTCTGACTACGGCACTGGTATTGGTTTTGCCCACGGGTTCAGGGCCTTACACAGTCTATTGTGATGCTTCCCGTATTGGGCTTGGACCAGTACTGATGCAGGATGGCAAAGTCATTGCTTATGCTTCGAGACATTTGAAGATCCACAAGAAGAATTATCCGGTTCATGATCTAGAGTTGGCAACTGTTGTTCATGCTTTGAAGATTTGGAGGCATTATCTATATGGCGTGACATGTGAGGTGTACACGGATCACAAGAGCCTTCAGTACCTATTCAAGCAGAAGGAGTTGAATGTGAGGCAGCGAAGGTGGTTAGAGTTGTTGAAAGATTATGATGTTACTATCTTATACCACCCGGGTAAGGCCAATGTGGTGGCCGATGCATTGAGTAGGAAATCCTCCAGCATGGGTAGTCTTGCTTATATTCTGGCCAGCCAGAGACTGCTTGCTTTAGATGTTCAGGCCTTCGCCAATCGATTGGTGAGATTGGATATTTCTAAGCCTAGCAGAGTGTTAGCTTGCACGGTTGCCTGTTCTTCTCTATTGGAGTGTATCCGTGATCGACAGTTTGATGATCCCCATTTGTGTGTCCTGAGAGACACGGTGCAGTGTGGAGGTGCCATGAAGGTGACCTTAGATGATGATGGTGTTTTGAGATTGCATGGGCGAGTTTGTGTGCCCAATGTTGATGGAATTCGATAGTTGATCTTAGCGGAGGCCCATAGTTCTCAGTATTCTATTCACCCGGGCGCCGCGAAGATGTATCAGGACTTAGGGTAGCATTATTGGTGGTGAAGAATGAACAAGGATATTGTTGCGTATGTGGCTCGGTGTTTGAATAGTCAGCAAGACAAATATGAGCATCAGAGGCCCGATGGTTTGTTTCAGAAGATTGAGCTTCCCGAATGGAAGTGGGAGAGGATTACCATGGATTTCATTACTTCCGTTGACTCGGAAGAAGTTTTATGCCATTTGGGTCATTGTGGATAGGCTGACCAAGTCAGCGCATTTCATTCCAGTGGCAGTCTCCTATTTATTCGAGAGGTTAGCTGAGATTTACATCAGGGAGATTGTTCGCCTTCATGGTGTGTCGGTAACCATCATTTCGGTCTGGGGTACGAAGTTTACCTCGTGCTTATGGAGAGCATTTCAGCAAGAGTTGGGCACCCAGGTCCAGTTGAGCACAACATTTCATCCTCAGACGGACGGTCAATCCGAGCGGACTATACAGATTTTGGAGGATATGCTCCGAGCTTGTGTCATTGATTTTGGAGGTTCATGGGACCAGTTTTTGCCTTTAGCAGAGTTTGCCTACAACAACAGCTACCAGTCCAGCATTCAGATGACTCCGTATGAGGCGTTGTATGGTAGACGATGTTGGTCTCTAGTTGGATGGTTTGAGCCGGGAGAGGCTCGGTTATTGGGTACAAACTTATTTCAGGAGGCGTTAGATAAGGTCAAGATCATCCAGGAGAGACTTCGCTCAGCTCAGTCTAGGCAGAAGAGTTACGCAGACTGTAAGGTCCGAGATGTAGCTTTTATGGTTGGTGAACGGGTATTGCTCCGGGTAACGCCTATGAAGGGCGTGATGAGGTTCGGAAAGAAGGGTAAGCTTAGCCCTAGGTACATTGGTTCATTTGAGATTCTTGATCGAGTAGGAGAGGCGGCTTACAAACATGCATTGACACCTAGCTTATCAGTTGTGCATCCAGTTTTTCATGTGTCTATGCTTCGGAGGTATCACGACGATCCTACCCATGTGTTAAACTTCAACACTGTCCAGTTGGACAAGGACTTATCTTATGAGGAGGAGCCGGTAGCTATTCTAGACCGGTATGTTCGTCAGTTGAGATCTAGGAGTTTTCCCTCTATTCATGTTTAGTGGAGAGGTCAGCCCCCTGAGGCCTCGACCTGGGAGTCCGAGTCTGATATGCGGGGCCGTTATCCACATCTATTCCCCAACTCAGGTACTTCTTTCTTTTGTCCGTTCGAGGACGAACGGTTGTTTTAGAGGTGGAGGATGTGATGACCCAAAGGTTCATCACCTATTTCCCTATCCACTCTGTGCTTCCGAGGTCTTGAAAACCTCATTTTTACCTGCCTCAATTTGCGTGCGCAGTCCGGGTGGTTAGCCGAAAAACTTTCATGTTTAAAATATGTGAATTTTATGAAAACTTTGAAGAATATTGATATTAATATGATTAAAGTTGACTTTTGTCAATATTTTTGGTAAACGGACCCGAACCTGAGATTGGACGGTCCCGGAAGGTCCATAGAAAAATATGGGACTCGGGCATGTGCCCGGATTCGAATTCCGAGGTCTAGAGCCCGAGGAAAGATTTTTTTTTTGTGAAATTGTTTTTCTAAAATTATTAAGGAATATAGAAATGAAAATTGATCAAAAGACTGTGGTATCGAGCTCGTATTTTTGTTCCGACGCCCGTTACAAGTCTTATATATTGTTTAAGCGCTTTCTGTGAAGTTTGGTCGAAATCGGACGTCTTTTGACGTGTTTCGGACTATAAGTTCCAAGTTTGAAAGTTCATGAAGTTTAGAAGAAAATCATGAGTTTTGAGGCTTGATTCTATGTATATGATGTTATTTTGGTGATTTGATCACGCGAGTAAGTCCGTATGATGTTTTGGAGGTTGTGTACATGTTTGGTTTGGAGCCCCGAGGGCACGGGTGAGTTTTGGATAGGTGTCGAGTTGCATTTTGAACTTTGAGAAAAATAATTGCAGGTCAGGTCTGTTGGCATAGCATTTGCGAAGGAATTCTCGCAAATGCGAACTCCCATCGCAAATGCAAAGAAGGGGAAAGCAAGGCCAGATCCCAAATGCAATCAATATTTCACAAATGCGAAGTCTGGCATAATGGGCTGTAGTCGAAAATGCGACGCCCTTGCTCGCAAATGTGAGATGACCCTGATCGAAAATGCGAGAGAACATTCGCAAATGCAAACCTAGGCAGCCAGACCTGAGTTCGCAAATGCGATACCAGATGTCGCAAATCCCAAACCTGTTTTGTTCGCAAATGCGAACCTAGGTTCGCATTTTCCATATCCGTAGCCCAGCAAATTGTATACTTAGTCGAATTTTCATCACTTTTCACCATTCTTTCAAAACCCAAACACCATAGGCGATTTTTCAAGAGCAAACTTCATCCCAAATCATTTGTATGTTGATTTTTACTCAATTTTTTGAATCTTTAACATCATTAAACATGTTTTCCACTTGAAATAAAGGATTTTCATGGGTGAAATTGGGGTTTTTGGGTAGATCCTAGGTTTTCAATAAATTGGGGAGTTGGACCTCGATTTGAGGTCCGATTTCAAAACAAATTACATATTTGAGTTCGTGGGGGAATGGGTAATCGGGTTTTGGTCCGAACCTCGAGTTTTGACCATGTGGGCCGGGGGCATTTTTGGAATTTTTGGGAAAAACTTGGGAAAATCATTTTTATGCATTCAAATTGATTCATATAGTGTTTATTAAAGTAATTGAACAATTTGTGATTAGATTCGAGCAAATTGGAGGTGGAACCTCGAGGTAAAGCAATAGTTGAGGATTAAGTGGATTTCAAAGCTTTGAGGTAAGTGTTTGGTTTAACCCTAGCTTGAGGGAATATGAGTTGAGTCTTGTTGCTAATTTCCATGTGATCGAGTACGATATATAGGAATGGTGACGAGAATCTATACATTGGTGTCTAGCGTGACCGTGAGTCCTTATAATGTGATTATCATGACTTGGTTTTGAACTCCGTGATTATTAGAGGATTTCTATATGTTGTGAATAACATGTGAACGGTGATATGATTACTTGATTCTTTAGAGCGTTGGCTCAAAATAGTAGATTGGGTTATAAGATAAGAAAAGTAATAAAGAGAAAGCGTTGTTGATTATTCCCTTTCCGGGACGTTTGGTTGAACTTGTTGGATTCGTTCCCTTGCCGGGATTTTGTCAAATATTTGCTTATTTTTATGTCCCTTAATTGTGACTGTTGTTTGGGAAGTCAGACTTTTAAATGACATTGAGGATCGGATTGCGCGCCGCAACAAGGATATTGAGGATTGGGTTGCATTCCGCAACAATAATATTGAGGATCGGGTTGCGCGCCGCAACAATGATATTGAAGATCGGGTTGTGCGCCGCAATAATGATATTGAGGATCGGGTTGCGCGCCGCAACAATGATATTGAGGATCGGTTTGCATGCCGCAACAATGATATCGAGGATCGGGTTGCACGCCACAATAATGATATCGAGGATCGGGTTGAACGCCGCAATAATGATATTTGTGGATCGGGTTGGACGCCGCAACAGTGGTATTTGTGGAGCGGGTTGCACGCCGCAACAGTGGTATTTGTGGAGTGGGTTGCACGCCACAACAGTTATTGATACCATGTGTTTGTATTGAGTATTGATTCCTTATTCATTGTGAATCTAAGCTGCTTTTGTCTGTTACTCGGGATTACTGTTAATATTGTATCTCCCCATAGCATGTTTCCCCCTCCCATGTGTAAGCACGTGATTTTTGCCATATATATGAATTATTCCCAAAAATTCAAAAAAAAAAATTTCTTTATTTTTGCAATTTTGTTTTATTTTTTGTTAATTGTTTGCATTTTATTTGTGCATTTTAATATGAAAATATACAAAAACACACTTGGCATTTGCATTTAGGATTTAATTTCATATTTTAGTAGTTAAGTTGTTTAAAAACAAAAGAAAAGAGAATAACAAAAATGGTCTTTTTACATTTTTAGTTTTAATTTGTCTTGATTTGTGTTTAATTAGGAATTAGGGTATTTGGGAATTGAAAAATATTTTTTAGAAGTCAATTTGGTTTTGATTTTTAATTTAGCATTTTAATAAAATTAGAAAAATATAAAAATACAAAAGAAAAAAATAAATAAAAGCAATAAAAGAAGTAATTAGAAAATGAAAAGAAACAATTAATAAGAAGGGCTGCAAGGTTTGGGCCAGATTTTAACCCCAGCCCAAAGAAACCCATGCAAATACACCCGTTCAAACCAGTTCAAAATCCCCAAACCCGGCCGACCCTTTTCCTCAACTAAACGACGCCGTTTGGCGTCATTAAATCTGGGCCGTCAATTTCTCATCATCTAACGGCCTATGTTCATTCAGGGCATATTAATAAAAGTGTCCAAATATCAGCCTTTAACCCTAGACACACCTCGTCTTCCTCGTACCACTGTTCCGCCGTCGGCCAGAAATCGTCTCCGCCGGCGGCGGTGCTCCAAATTACCCCAAAAATACACCCCACGCTCTTCTCTTCCTCCTCTTCTCATATCTACCATTAGTTTCGCCAAAATCCTAACCAAAACTCTCGGATCTTGATTTGAAAAATCCGACCAAAACCCTACTTTGACCAAACGGACCCAAATTCATACCATACACTCTCCTGACATCCCTCATCACTAATCGCTAACCAAATCCCCTCGAATCTGAGTAAAAATGCCCGAATTTTAAATATAAGGTTTTGGGCATCGAGTCTATTTTGGTGGAACTTCAAAGTCAGTGGATTCCATTTGTTGTTATGTGCTTATCATTTTTGACGATTTGGCCATGTGAGGTCTGGAATCGGTTGAGTTTACTTCTCATTTCTTATTTTTCTTTAGTTTGGTTCTTATTAATTTGATTCATGTTTTTATCTGTTTAATTAAGTGTAGTTTTAATTTTCGAATGATTCTAATTGGTAGTTTAGTTTAACAATAATCCGTTTCTGTGATGGTTACTATCAGGTAGTAAATGTTTAGGTTGATTTCCATTTTTATTTATTTCTGATTTGATTTTCATTCTGTTAGTTTGAATGTTCAAATGTTAGTTTAATTAGCTCAACCAATCAATTGTTAGTTGGGTTACTTGTTAATTCCAGTGTATTTGCTTTCTGCTAATGATAATAGTCTGCTCGTTGGGTTGTAATTGGATTGTGGTTAGTTGAGCTTTTAGTAATTGATTTTGTGTTAGTTGTTTAGTTTGATTGATTAATCTTGTTTGACCAATGGTTTAGTAAAATTGAGTTAGGACTAGTTGGCAGTTTTGGTTTAGTATTGTTGAACCTGTTTGGATATTGTGGAAACAGGCTAATTTGGTTGTAGTCAAGCTTTTGTTTAACTAGTGTTAAAGGGGTGGGTTCAATTAACTGAAGTAGGTAATTATAGGTTGAATTCAGGGGTAGATTGGTACTTTAAAATGCATAAGAATGTTGTGGCTGAAACTAGAATGCTCTAGAGTCTTCTAGAATAGGACTTTAGTCATAATTTTAGAAGTTTAAGGGTAGTAACTTGAGACACAAGTCAATAAATAGAGGTTTAAATATAAATAAAAGCAGGGACTGTTTTGTAAAGTTAAAAATCTGAAACTCCCTCATTTGTGCCTATAAGAGGGGCATTCTCATGCCTTGTTTCACAAGTTTTAGAGCCACCAAATTCTCCCTCCAAAAACCCCTTTCTGCAAATCTGGGTTTCAGATTTGATTTTCAAATTCTGATTTTAGATGTAGCTCTTCAAAAAACCAAAAATAATAGAAAAACCAAAAAAATATTACTGTTTCATTAAAATTCTAAGTGAATAACAATTGTTAGCTATTGATTGGATTTTCCTAGCTTAATCTCTGGTAATTGAATTGCAAAAGTATTTCTGGTTGGTGTTCGAGTAGATTTTGGGTTCAGTTTGAGGCATTTAGGATCAATTTGGGTGCTGTGTTGGTCTGATTTGATTCTGAGTCCATTTGGAAGTCATTTGAGCTTATTCGAACTAGCATTGGGTTAAGCTGTGGGTTCACTGAACTGCTTTGGTCATCTGATTGTGTGCTAAAATTCTATAAATCATCTCTGGTCTTTGAGGAACTATTTTTGGGTCAAAACTTATTCCAATTATTGCTGGTTGTGATCATGTTCAATTTCTGCTGTTGCTGCAAGTTATTACTCCTGCTGATCTCCTCTTCTTCATTATATTTTCACATCCAGGTACACACCTTCAATTGATGTAACTCTGAGTTAAAGTCGAAATAAAATTCATTCACGACTTGGCTGCCTGATGATGTACTCGTTTGGATTGATTACTTGTCAACACCTAGCACATGTTGATTTCTATGTAGTAGTTTAATTTAGTTTTACATGATTTGTATAACTAGGACTGTTAATTAGTGGATTGTTAAAATAATTAGACGTGCTCCTGGAAACGTGAAAACTCAGTAGCTATTAATAGTTTAATTTGGTTAAGCTTGGGTTGCTAGTGTGATGAAGAATCTCAGTAGGCCTTCATATGCATTTCATTGTTTGTTTTGGATTATTTAAACTTGGAATCATCTAGTTATAGTTTTCACATAGCTAGTACCTGTTTAGATTAGAGTTATTTCGGTTTTTAAAAGAAGAATCAGAAACATTTGGATTTGGGTTTGATTTTGAAATCTAGTTTAATTTCAAACTTAACCTATGTTGTGCTGCAGCAATTCATATCTTCGTTAATATGTAAGTGTTAATAACTTTAGGTTAATGGTTCAAATCAATAGTTTACTTGAATTGAATTATGCATCATTAATTGGACTGGCTTGAGTTAGTTAACCTGTTCAAATTTAGTCCAGTTAGAGTTCGTGAGGGATCATTGCTTCAGTAGTTCGAGTGCGTGAGTATTATTTTTCCGTGATCGCCAACTGTTGGAACACATCTAGAGTAATTTGAAGTAATTCCAGCAAAGCTTTGTTTAATTAAATTGTGGTTCAATTGAGTTTAAAGGGTCAGGGATATAATAGCATATTCCCAGGCGTTTGGGCCTCAGGCTATCTGCTGCGCGGGCCCAGGTTCAGAGTTCATTTCCTTCATATTTGGACCTAGGCCAATTCCTGGTTTACCTCAGCCCAATAACAAATTGTTTAGGACTTTTTCTTGCATTTTTAGAGACAAAATAATTAGAAGAATCATAGCCGCTTTAGGATCAGCCTTTGAATAAAAATGAGATGAGCCTCGCCGAATAAAAATACAAAATTGTGGGGTCCTCAATAAATATTTGAATTAAAAATACTTAGAATTCGGGATGTGCCGTTTAGCGAATTTCACGGCTCTCCCCAAAATAATAATGCGTTAGTCTCTTTAGGTGCGATGTTAATAAAACTACCTTCCTAAACTCGGGTTTGCATTTCATATGACCCAAATCAAATCCCAAAACGTTGAATAAAATGTGTTTAGGATTGTGGGTACATTTCATGTGACGCGATCCAAAGACACGTTTTAAACGACGTTCAACTTTCTTTAAAATTTGAATAAAAAAGCGGTTAAAAGTTAAAATTGGAACATAGGTTCATCATGTAATAAAATCAGATAAATAAGCTAAACACGACAGTTGAGCGACCGTGCTAGAACCACGGAACCCGAAAATGCCTAACACCTTCTCCCGGGTTAACAGAATTCCTTACTCGGATTTCTGGTTCACGGACTATTAACAGAGTCATATTTTCCTTAGTTCGGGATTCAACCGGTGACTTGGGACACCATTAATCTCCGAAGTGGCGACTCTGAATATTAATAATAAATCCCGTTATGATTGTCCTTTTGTTGGAAAAACTCCTTTATGCCCTTGTCGGTGTAGTGAAAAAGGAGGTGTGAGACCATGTTGTTAATTGTCTTGTATTCCATTCCCGCTGTATATGTATAACTGCACAGGTTTATATGGTGTTCGGTCTAGCCTCGTCACTACTTCGCCGGGGTTAGGCTAGACACTTGCCAGCACATGGGGTCGGTTGTGCTGATGCTACACTTCTGTGCATTTTTGCACAGGTCCAGGTTTTGAGGAGCAGCAGCAGCATTAGTGCGGGAGCAGGCTTTCATTTTCACGAGACCGAGGTAGCCTTGCAGGCGTCCGCAGGCCCGACGTCTCTTCTTTATGTTCTCTTTTAGACTGTTGCCTCATTGTTTTCGAGACAGACAACTTATATATTTCTTTCAGACCATTGTATTTAGTATATTCTTAGTAGTTTGTGAGTACTGTGACACCAAATCTTGGGTAGAGGCTATTAATGACTGTTCCGCGTTATGATTCATAATTATAAATTAGACTTCCACTATTATTCTTGTTAAATTTCATGTTCTATATTGATGCTGTAAACTGTTAAAGTAATTGTCTAGTAATGAAAGGGTAAATAAGTTGTCTTGCCTAGCTACCACGAGTAGGCACCATCACGATCCCGATGGTGGGAAATTCGGGTCGTGACACTAAAATTCGACGGGTTCTAGAAAGATTCGAAGGAAACCAGTGGTGGTTTAGGGATGAGGGAGGCTGGATGGTCACTTGGTGTTAATTTGGGATCAATTGGGTAAATTAGGGTTCGGGGTCGATTCTTTAATCTAATATTCGAAGCATCCTAGGGTGATTCGAGGGTAACTGATCAGAGATTTGGGATGGGGAGGTCGAGGGGGTCCTATGGTGTAATTTTCAGGGTGATTGGGCGACTGCTGCCGGCGGAGGCGATTTTCGGCCGGCGGTGTGCGCTGGTATGAGGCGGAGGGTTCGCTTGGTCTCTGAGGTTAGAGACATAGAGGGCAAGGGGGGTTTTTCTTTAGGGGACGGGATACGTTTTAAACTTATATACTGGAGGTGTAAGTGAATCCAAACCGTTAGATCTGATGAGATCAACGGTTTGGGTCACTTCATTAAATAGAAACAGTATCGTTTGAGGTGGTAACGGGGCTGGATCGGTTATTGGGTTGAACGAGTCGGGTTGTGAGGGAGATTTGTAACCGTTGGATCAAACTAATTCTACTGTCCAGATTAAAAAAACTGAAACGGCGTCGTTTGGATAATTCTAGGGATGGACTGAACCGTTCGATCGCATGAGATCGACGGTCCAGATTCATAATGCCCAAACGACGTCATTTTGGAGTGGCCGTAGGTGGACTGGATTGGGGCGGGTATTGGGCTTAGGATTTTCGAATTAGGATGAGCCAATTTCCTAATTTTCTTTGTTCTATTAATTTCTTTCACATTTCTTTTCCAAAATTAAAATCCTAAAAATCCTAAATTAAATTATAAAACTAAATTAACTTATCAAAAATACTAATTAACTTCTAATAACAATTATCACACATAATTAAATACCAATTAAAAATAAAATCACACATTTTGACATTAAATGCTAAAAATGCATAGTATATTATTTTTTGTGATTTTTCATTCTCGTAAAACAAATTATTATTTAATTAATTCCAAAAATGTATGATTAAAACCTAAATGTAATTGTAATATATTTTTTTTCTATTTTTCATTATTTAAATAAATAAACATGCACAGACAAATGCAAACAATAAAAGAAAATACCACAAAAAATCCATAAAAATTACAAACATGGAAAAGTTATTTTATTTTGAATTTTTGGGAGTAATTTATGTGAGGAAAAAATCACGTGCTCACAAATGTCCTTAACGTTTGAACTTGAAACTCAAAGTGCAAGGCCAAGTATCCTTAACTTTTGAACTTGCAACACAAAATTCAAGACCAAGTGTCCTTAACTTTTGAACTTGCAACTCAAAGTTCAGGACCAAGTGTCCTTAATTTTTGAACTTGAAACTTGAAGTTCAGGGCCATGAATCCTTAACTTTTGAACTTGGAACTCAAACTTCAGGACCATTCGTCCTTAACTTTTAAACTTGGAATTTAAAGTTAAGGACCAAGTGTCCTTAACTTTTGAACTTGAAACTTGAAGTTCAAGACCATGAATCCTTAACTTTTGAGCTTGGGACTCAAACTTCAGGACCATTCGTCCTTAACTTTTGAACTTAAAAATCAAAGTTAAGGACCAAGTGTCCTTAACTTTTTAACTTGAAATTTGAAGTTTAGGACTACCTGTCCTTAACTTTTTAACTTAATTTCTTTCACAGAATTTAAAGAAAGACCTAGGATCAAAGTGTTACGACCCAAACCCTGGTCGTGATGGCGCCCAACACATTGCTAGGCAAGCCCGACCATTACCCGTTAACCAATCCAATTATTAACTCAAAATTTCTAATTTAGGTAAAATATCCAGAATTCATAATAATGATAAGAGTGCGGAAATCAAAACAACTGAAATAACAGCCCAACAAGATCTGGTGTTACAGGTCTGAGCCTCTAAACATTTGAATAATATCCTATACAACCAAGTCTAAAGCAGAAGTACAAGAGATAACGGGAAGGAGAGATCGGGTCCTGCGGACGCCGGCAGCTACCTCGATAACTCCGCAGTAAGCTGAAACAGCAGCAATATATATCAACTGCCCTCCTGGATCCCTGTATCTGCACACAAGGTGCAGGGAGTAGAGTGAGTACTCCAACTCAGTGAGTAATAGCAATAAATAATAACTGGAAGTAAGAAAACCTGTAAGAACACTAAACATTTCTAAAAGTAGCAGTATAGATAAGAACATCTCTAAGGAGGAAAGTCCAGTATCAGTCTACTACTGTCCCACAATTTTTCCAACACTGCTGTGGCGCACAGCCCGATCATTGCTAATACTGCTGTGGCGTGCATCCCATTCCAATATAATATATATAGTACTGTGGCGTGCAACCCGATCCAATACATGTATATGTATATAATGCTGCGGCGTGCAACCCGATCCAATATAATAGTAACTGTGCTCACTGAGGTTGTGTGCAGACTCCGGAGGGGCTCCTTCAGCCCAAGCACTATAATACTGCGGTGTGCAGTCCGATCCATATATATATAACACTGCGGCGTGGAGCCCGATCCATATATATAACATATATATAATACTGCGGCGTGCAGTCCGATCCAATATATGAGTACGTATATACTGCTGTGGCGTGCATCCCGATCCGGTAAATATCAAATACCTCGCTATGGGTCCTCGACCCCTCTCAGTCAATATAGACTTGGCCTCTCAGGCCCACTCAGCTAAAGCATGGTATTCAACCCTAGGTATTTCTCATTTAGAGTGCAATTTGCTAATACCGATTCATATTATGTTTTATAGTTAAGAGTACGAGTGAGAGTATGTGTTCAACACGTATAGGGGTCATTTAGCTCCACAGGCTTCCCTAAGGTTCTACAGATCGGCACAAGGCCCCAAACATGGCAACTAGCCCAAATATATGGATATAAGCTCAGTTTCAGTCATTAAGTACAGTAAACCACCAATCGGGATAGACTAAGTCCGAATCCCCAGTCATAATATCACCACGCTCATCACACGACACGTGTTTCATCTCAACATAGCACCGTATAGTGCAGATACGGGGTTTCAAACCCTCAGTATATCATTCATGACTACCACTCACCTCGAACCGGCCACAATCCTAGCTCGCCTTGCTCTTCCCTCGCAAATCAACCTCCTCGAGTGCCAAATCTGATAAAAACCAATAAGAATACATCAAAATAGGCTAATGGAACATAACCCAATCGAAATGACTCGAAAAACATCCAAAAACACGAAGTTGCCAAAACCCGAGCCCCGGGCCCGCTTCTCGAAAAATTACGAAATTCACATTTTCAGAGTCCTCGTCTCGCCACGAGTCCGTACATATAAAATTTATCAAAATCGGAGTTCAAATGGGCCACCAAATCCCAATCTTTACATAGCAAAATTTCAAGCCCTAACTTCTTCAATTTATACCCAAATTCAGAGAATTAATAGAAAATTCTTTGATTAAATGACGTATTAAGACCACGAGACTTACCTCCGATCACTTCCTGATGAATCCCCCTTCAAATTCTATCACTTAGCTCTCAAAGTAGTGTAAAAATGGAGGATATAATGAGATAAGTCGCGGATGAAATGATATTAAAAACCCTTATGTTGCCCAGTTAATACTCTATGCGATCGCAGCCCCAGGCATGCGATCGCGATGAACAAATTTCCAAGGGCCCAAAAATGGTCTATGCGATCGCACAACCCCACTATGCGATCGCATTTCATCTGAATTTATAACTACGCGATCGTATTTTACCAGACTGCGATCGCAGAGAACAACTTCCTCCTCTTATGCGATCGCATAACTCTTTCCCGCGATCGCATTGAGTAAACAACCCAGCCTCT
>MU754989.1:16780-30979 GCA_026770625.1 Nicotiana glauca | reverse complement strand
GTGGATATTCTGTATTAGAGGCTCATGTTCGTGACACCGGATTCTATTGGGCTATGTTGTGGTATTCTAATTGAACTTCCGCAGATTTTATTATTATTTATAAACTTGAAAGTAACGACTTAGTAAATATCCTTGTGTTATTTATCTATAATCTGAGTAAGAAATTGGAATAATGTTGTTGAATGGTCGGGCTTGCCTAGCAATGTGTTGACGCCATCACTACCGGGTTTGGGGTTGTGACATCCTTCTTCACGAACGCGAGAGGATCCTCTCAAATGCGAAAAACAACACCAGATACAAGCACCAGCTATTTCAAAACAGTCCGAAATGATCCGAAACCCCTACCCCCCGAAACACACCCAAAGCACCCGGGGCCCCGTCCAATCACACAAACTAGTCCCATAACATAACATGGACCTGCTCGAGGCCTCAAATCACATCAAACAACATCGAAATCACGAATTACACTCCAATTCAAGCTTTATGAAATTTGAACTTTTAAACTTTTACATTCGATGCCGAAACCCATCAAATCACGTCCGATTGACCTCAAATTTTGCACACAAGTCATATTTGATATTACAGACCTACTCCAACTTCCGGATTCGGATTCCGACCCCGATATCAAAAAGTCCACTTCCGATCAAACTTCTCAAAAACCTTCAAATTTCTATCTTTAGCCAAATGACTCCAAAATGACCTACGGACCTCCGAATTCACTTCCGATCGCGCTCCCAATTCCAGAATCACCATACAAAGCTATTCACAGACTCAGAATCTCAAACGGACATCGATAACACTGAAATTCACTTCAAGCCAAACTTATGAAATTTCTTTTGAAATGCTAACTTCCACAATAGGCGTCAAAACGCTCTTGGGTTATCCAAAACCCAAACCGAGAATAGCCTAAGTCCGAAATTATTAGACGAACCTGCTAGAACCTTCAGATCCTGATTTCGAGGTCGTTTACTCAAAAATCCCATCCTAGTTAATTCTTTCAACTTTAAGCTTCCAAAATGAGAATTCTTTTCCCAAATCAACTCCGAACTTCCCGAAACCCAATTCCGACCATGCGTACAAGTCGTAATACCTGAATTGAAGTTGCCCATGGCCTCAGACTAATGAACGACGTGCTAGGGCTCAAAACGACCGGTTGGGTCGTTACATTCTCTCCCACTTAAACATACGTTCGTCCTCGAATGTGCTGAGAACTGCACTGGAGTAGTCTGAAATCACTGTTTGACACCTCACGCACCTTCCCGTGCTACCACAACTCAATTGAGCTCATTAGCTCGATAAATTCTGAGGATATTTCCTTTTATTCAAGCAGATAAGCCTTAGAGCCTAATTCCAACATCCGGAATTCTATGCCCGACCTGTTTCTAACATACACTCACCGTATCAATAAATACACACAACCCCAAAACACGACTACATACCTTAGTTGAATTCACAACTTGCACCACTTTTACTCATAGGGCCACAATAACATTCTCTGATTAATTTAATCGAAATTCCACGAATCTGATGCTCCCATTGCACCTTATGACCTACATAGGTCTTGCTCTAATTCTTACAATACCGCCATGACGGAAGAGATGTGTAGAAATTTATAACCGACTGCCGAATCAACAAATCATTAGGTCTATACTCCTTACAAGAACCATCACCTCATTCTGAACCAAATAATGGTCTTAGCTCCATAATATACTTTATATAGTCGGATTGCATTGATCCTATATCAAAGGATCTCGTCTCATCCAGTACGAACTACTCAGGCAATAAGCCACCCCATACATAATCAAAAGTCTCATATGATGCCACAATGTGCCAATAGGCCACCAGTTCGAACGCAATACAAAAGGAAAATGAACTCTGGAAGGAATTACCTAACTCACGCACTAATACAGACTTTCCTTAGAAAATAGGAAGCAAAGCATACAAAAATAGCATATAGAAAACTATACTCAACATCACACTGTTGCGGCGCGCAAACCGATTCAAATAACATACCCATGGCGGCGTGCCACCCGATACACACATAGATCTCATATAAGGAGATGCACATCGAGCTAAATTTGCTTATTACAATAAAATAACAAATTTAAAAGTACGCTAAGTGCATAATACCATCCCTAAGGGGACATATAGCGCTATAAGCTATGAAACTCAAGCATAACTGAGGTGCGATATACAATATGAATCTCAAGAGCCATTTGGCTCATATAACATCATTTTTGCGCGGATCCTCAACACATAAGCAATTTCTTAAGCTTTCTCACAACTCACACGAAGCAATGTATCACTACATGAAATATCTGACAATGAAATAACACCATGACTACTCCTCCATAAGGAGCACATTACTGAAATGAACACGTTTGGCCTGATATAGAGCCCATATTCACATTTGAATCCATCCACCGACCTCAAGCCAATTCTGATCGCACTGAGTGGGCTAATAACCTTTCAAAGGTCCATAATAACTCTCCTTTTGTTTCATAACGCATAAGAACAACCATCATAATCGGAGAATTCCTCCACAATCGACAACTTAATGGACAGAGTGCCCTCCATGCATATATTCTCAAATCAACGATATTACCACAATCTTCATACTTGGTTTAACTTCTTCAACCAATCAAGTGGCTACATGCCACACTTATACAACCTTCCCATGGGCACGCTCCCATAACCTTTCTCACCAGGTAACAAGTCTGCACAACCTCTCCACCGACCATACAATGCTATTAAGCAAATTAAGAATCCACAAATCAATACACGAAGCCTCTTGCACAAGGCACTGATCTCAGGTGACACCGAAGACCATACCAACTTACTTTAAACATCCAAACTCCTTTCTGCTCATCTGAGCTCGTGACATCCTTTTCAACACCGAACCGCAACCTTGATTCTCACTTCAAATTCCATACCATTCACTGCACCCAACATGCCAATATACGATAGAACACGATTTTTATCATAACTCCGGAACAACTAATAGTTTAAGACTTCATCACATAAAAGCTTTTCATTGAACTCACTTCTGGAGGAACATAGCAACACATAGGTAAATTATCATAACCGTAGAATATGCAAACATCTAAGTAGTGGTCTAAGACACCATAGACCTTCTGGAATCCTCCTACACATAACAGCCATAATAGTAGAATACTCCTGAATAACACAATTACAGTGGCCGACAGGCCTCACACGTGCCGCCACAAATCACACGCATAACTTGATCATGCTGAGGGAACTGATCTCTACCACCAATATGCCAACTAAACTATGGCTAACGAATCTATCTTCTTTTGATTTACCCTGATTGCCTTAGAAACAATAACAAATCTATTAAACATATAGCACACTCCATCTGCACTCATCCCGAGTGACCTTGAATCACGAGGCCATGCTTTCTCAAATCCCACGAATCATTTCGTATTTCCCAAATTCTACACTGCAAGTCAAGACATCATAGAATATCCTGGGACTCTTCTCATAAGCTGCTTCCAAGCTTGAATCCTAACCGTACCTATAGGCTCGAAATTATTAGGCACCACACTTTACCCCTTGAATCCACTAGAACCGTTACTGAGAGCCACCCACTCTAATTTGGCCCCAAATATGATAAACTCCATGAATATAATAGCACATGGATATCCTCTCGACGAAGCACCCGACATAATCACTTCCATTGAAACCCACATATATACAAGGCATAAATCCTGAATCCTTCCCCAAGTCTGAACATGAGCTAATAAGGCCAACCAAAGCATCCTTTAACAATTCCTTTGCTCAAATCACCACTTATATTCTTTTCCCGTAGACGAAATAACGTAGAAATATGCTAACAACCAGAAAACCTTGCAAGTAGTTAACCATGCAACCCAATCATAGGCGGTGGGACTCTACCACTTAGCTTGAAGCCATTATTACACAACTCAGGAGCTCATCGAAATTCCTTATCTCTTATTGACATAACCTTGCACAATCAACCGCCCAAATTCTTGGATTCTTTTTGTAAAACCCTCTTTTTATAATCTGAATCATCAACCACATTCGCACGACCGATATATTTGCTGTATATTAGCCCATACTTCAAATTAGATCCGTAGACCCCAATCACCAATCACTAAAATTCCCAAATCGATCTAAACTCTCCTTAAGGCGCATAGTCATCCTACCACCAAGCCCCTATGCAGCTCCGCCACTCTCCCACTTTGGGAAAACTCGCTTCTTTAATCAAATAATTGACCTGCACTTCTAGAAGTTTTAAACACCGCCTGACACTTCCCACATATCCTTCCTCATACTTTGCTGCTCAATTGTTGCCTTAAAAATAATCTATCTTCGTATCACTTGAACCCAGCGATCGCTACTAACTTTAAACCTTTTCAAAGATCATCTTTCTCGAGCCATCAACACTAGGAACACCGATTCCATCCTGAACCACCTCACCCCATGATCTCTGACTGTTGCTTCTTCAATACTATCCCGCAATATCCCGCTCCAAAGGCAAGTTGTAGAAGATCATAACACCATCGAAGTTAGTACATTCAATAAGGACAAAGACACCTCATCATAGAAGAAAACTCCATCACGCCTGCAACTACCAAGTCTTGTTACCCCATCAACCTAAACCTAAACATTCTCAGCCCGATTGCCTGTCCCCTTCCGAGAATAAAATGTCGAATCTCTAGATCATGCACTGAGTAAACCTCCCCATTCACTGCCTCAACATGTAGGTCAATATCCTACCATCATATCAATACCGTAGAATAATCATTCATAAGCATCATGGCAACCTGTGCCTAGCCTCAAGGCTCTCAGAAGTACCGCTATGATAATAGCTCATACAACCCCACAGGGAGAAACACCCCGCACCACGTTCGTAGTACCATTACAATTCTTCAATTCTCGATTTATAAAAAGCGGTTCGCATCACATAAGATTGAGTAGGAAGGAAACATGGGCATAAGCCTCCAGAAATCAAATCGCACGATGAGGAATCAAGAAGGGAAGTACTCCTAATAGCCCTATAGCCTCCCGAGGATAAGTACAGACGTCTCCGTACCGATTCACGAGACTCTACTAGACTTTCTCATGACTCGTGAGACCTAAGGGAACCTAGTGCTCTAATACCATGTTGTCACTACCCAAAATCCACTAAGGGTAATGATGGCGCGAACACTGCTGTCAGGCAAGCCAACCAAATTACTTGATGAAGTTCTCATTCTTAACAATCTTGAAAACTAAGATTTTTCCTCCAATTTTTCATAAATAAAAAGGTAACTACTTCAATTCAAATTAAATAATAAGCAATTAATACAAAATATTTCAAAACCATCCCAGAACCCGGTGTCACAAGTGCATGAGCGTCTACTAAGGAGGAAATAAAATACAATATCCGTTCAGAATTATAGTGGACAAAAAGTAAATACAAAATACTGGAAGGGACTATACAAGCTGCGGGCCACATCGAATAAAGCAACTCACCTAGTCCTCGAATTATCTGTGCTGCTACGCCTAGTAGGCCACTAGAGTTACCTATACCTGTGCAACAAAAATGCACAGAAGTGTAGTATGAGTACGAAAATAACGTGTACTCAATGAGTATCTCGTCTAATCTCAAAAAAGTAGAGACGAGATGGTCGGCTTCGACACTTACTAGTGGTCCAATAATAATATGGTAAAGATGTGAGGAAAACATGGATTTATCTAGCAATTTTAACTCATAGAGCAAGAAAATAGATAACACCTTCTCAAATAATAAGGAAATTCCAAGATTTACTTTTCATTATGTTTATTAGTTTATAGCGGGCCATAAAGTCAATATCAACTCCAATAAGTTTCACGATAAGCAATGCAAGCATGCACATATTATGCCTAGGCGACGGCCCGATCCAACAGAAATAAACTGTGTACTTGACGAGGGTCGACGGTGCGCCTATAGATGCATCTATTTAATCTACCGAGGCATTCGACCCATTCTAAAAATAAACACACACAAACAGACAGTCAATCAAGAAGTCAACATGGAACAATTATCCAAAGAAAGGCCCATTTCTCTTTAATAGTTTAGAAAAATGAAGTTTAAACCCTTTTAGAAATTCTTTTACTAATTCGATGTGATTTAAGCAGTACAGGCTGTCAATAAGATTGCAATTATTCCAAGTATAGCATACCTTTGGGTCCTAGACTACTCGAACAATAGCATAATAGTTGCTACGCACGGACTCTCATCACCTTTTGCGTACGTAGCCCCCACAAATAGGAGCACATAACCAATTAACTCACCTATGGGGAGAATTCCCTCTTACAAGGTTAGAAAGGAGACTCACCTCACTCCGAAGATCCATAACCGGCATTCCACACTCTTCCGAAGACTCCAATCAATGCACAAAGATCCAACGCTAGCCAATAATAATACCAATCCATTAATATATACTCAATTACTCCTAATGATCCAATTGATAGCAATTCCTAACCTCGATCGAAAAGTTGACAAAATTACCCTTGGGCCCACGTGTCTGGATTCCTAAATTTTTCGAAGATAAAGTTTACCCATGAACTCACGAACTCAAATATATGATTTTCTCTTAATTCCATACCTAAAATTATGGTCAAAATCCAAGAATACAAATTTACTAGGTTTTCTTCAAAATCCGAAAATTTCTACTAATTTACATGATTTTCCATGTTAAAATCTAGATATAATCCAAGTAATTAACTTGTAATAGGTGGGAATCACTTACCTTGACATGGATGATGAAAATGTAGCTCCAAAATCGCTCCTAGGTCGGCTCCCATGGAGGAAATGAGTTGAAATGAGCCAAACCCATTTCTTTACACTTATACACTGCCCATATGACTCTTCTTCGCGTTCGCAAGACCCCCATCGCGTTTGCGAAGAAGAAAATTTCCAAAAACCATTTTCGAAACTCTCTTCAAACAACCTCTAGTATAATGGCCATAATGTTTTGTACAAAATTCCAAATGACAAATGGTTTAATATTTTAAAAACTAGACACCAAGATCTACAACATTAATGTTTTGGTAATCTCCCAGTTCCTTATAGATGTTTAGATATAAGCAGCCAAAGTCAGCCCTGTGCAACACCATTTCTTTTTCATCTTCCCATATATCCTATAGTGTACCAGCCATAACTTTTTGTACAAAAATCCAAATTATAAATGGTTTACATTTCTGAAAATTAGACACAAAGGGGTATAACTTTTAATTGGATCATCTCCAAATTCCTTACAGATTGCATGATATGAGCCTCCGAAGTCAGACATGTGCATCAGAGATTTCCTTCTTCGCGAACGCGAGAACCTCTTTGCGAACGCGAAGAACAGAGTTCCTGAAGCCAAATCCTTCTTCGCGAACGCTTAAAACAACACCAGATACCAGCACCACACTCGAGGCACCCGGAGTCCTGTCCAATCACATAAACCAATCTCATAACATAACACGGACCTGCTCGAGGCCTCAAATCACATCGAACAACATCGAAATTACGAATCACATTCTAATTCAAGCTTTATGAACTTTGAAATTTTAAACTTTTACATTTGATGCCGAAACCCGTCAAATCACGTCCGATTGACCTCAAATTTTGCACACAAGTCATATTCGATATTACAGACCTACTCCAACTTTCAGATTCAGATTTCGACCCCGATATCAAAAAGTCCACTTCCGGTCAAACTTCTCAAAAACCTTCAAATTTATATCTTTAGCCAAATGACTCCAAAATGACCTACGGACCTCCGAATTCACTTCCGATCATGCTCCCAACTCCAGAATCACCATACAAAGCTATTCACAGACTCAGAATCTCAAACGGATGTCGATAACATTGAAATGTACTTCAAGCCAAACTTAAGAAATTTCTTCTAAAATGCTAACTTCCACAATAGGCGTCAAAACGCTCCCGAGTTATCCAAAACCCCGAACCGAGCATACGCCCAAGTTCGAAATCATCACATGAACCTGCTAGAACCTTCAGATCTTGATTCCGAGGTTGTTTACACAAAAATCCCATCCTAGTTGATTCTTTCAACTTTAAGCTTTCAAAATGAGAATTCTCTTCCCAAATCAACTCTGAACTTTCCGAAACTCAATTCTGTCCACGCGTACAAGTCGTAATACCTTAATTGAAGCTGCTCATGGCCTCAAACTGATGAACGACATGCTAGGGCTCAAAATGACCGGTCGGATCGTTACAATCTTGATGTCTACTGGTTTGTTGTCTAAGAGAGGCTTCAAGATAGTCATAGAATCTGATCATCTAATAGTAACTAAGAATGGTGTCTTTGTTGGAAAAGGATACAATTGTAATGACATGTTTAAATTGAGTATCAATGAAATAAATTATGTTTCTGCTTATATTGTTGAGTCTGATTCTATTTTATGACATGCTAGATTAGGTCATTTAAATTTTGGTTTCTTAAAATATATCTCTAGAAATGGTTATATATCATGTAAAACTGAACATGTAGGAAAATGCAAAATTTTCATACAAGCAAAAATGACAAAGAAATCATTTCGTAAAGTTGAAAGATTTTCAGAACTATTAGACTTAGTACACTCTGACATATGTGAATTAAAGTGAATTAACTAGAAGAGGCAAAAGATACTTTATTACTTTTATAGATAACTTTTCTAGATTTACATATGTTTATTTACTTAGAACAAAAGATAAGGCTTTTCAGAAGTTTAAGGAATATAAGTAAGTTGTAGAAAATCAAAAAGGTAGGAAAATTAAAATAATTCGGAGTGATGGAGGCGGAGAATATTTTCCTACTGAATTTAATAAGTTCTATGAAGAGCATGGATTAATACATCAAACAAGTGCTCCCTATACGCCACAACAAAATGGATTGGCTGAAAGAAAAAATAGAACTTTAGTGGATATGGTAAATTCTATGATTTTAAATGCACATGTACCACATAATTTATGGCGTGAAGCTTTATTAACTGCATGTTATATTTTAAATAGAATGCCTTCAAAAAGTATGCATATTTCACCTTATGAGATTTGGAATGGTAGAAAATCAAATTTGAATTATTTCAAAGTGTGGGAGTATATATATTATTATAAGGTTCCTGATCATCATAGAACAAAATTAGGGCCTAAATGTAATGACCCGACTGATCGTTTTGAGCTCTAGCGCATCGTTCAGCGGTCCGAGGCCACGAACAGCTTTATTTTAGGTATATCGACTTGTGCGTATGGTCGGAATTGAAATTCAGGAAGATCAGAGTAAAATTTAAATGAAAATTCTCATTTCAGAAGCCTTAAGTTGGAGAAAATGGCTATGAGTGGAATTTTGAGTAAACAACCTCGGAATCAAGGTCTGAAGGTTCCAGCAGGTTCATATGATGATTTCGGACTTGGGCGTATGCCCGGATAGGGTTTTGGATGGCCCGAGAGTGTGTTGGCGCCTATTGTGGAAGTTAGCATTTTAGAAGAAATTTTATAAGTATGGTTTGAAGTGCATTTCAGTGTTATCGATATCCGTTTGGAATTCTGAGACTGGGAGTAGCTCCATATGGTGATTTTGGAGTTCGAAGCGCGATCGGAAGTGAATTCAGGGGCCCGTAAGTCATTTTGAAGCCATTTGGCTAAAGGTAGAAATTTGAAGGTTTTTGAGAAGTTTGACCGAAAGTGGACTTTTTGATATCAGGGTCGGAATCCTATTCTGGAAGTTGGAATAGGTCCGTAATGTCAAATATACCTTGTGTGCAAAATTTGAGGTCAATCGGACGTGATTTGATAGGTTTAAGCATCGGAAGTAGAAGTTGGAAGTTCTAAAGTTCATAAATCTTGGATTGAAGGTTGATTCGTGATTTTAGCGTTGTTTAATGTGATTTAAGGCATCGAGCAAGTCCGTAACATATTTTGGGATTGGTTAGTAGGTTTGGTTGAGGTCCCCGGGGCCTCGGGTGGATCCAGGTGGTTAACGGATCGAAAATGGATTTTTGGAAATAGCTGAAGTAGCTGGTATCTGGTATTTCCGCTTCTACGGAAATGGGACCGCAGAAGCGGCCCCGCAGAAGCGAGGAGGAAGCCGCAGAAGCGGCCCTTGATCCGCTGATGCGGAACTGCAGAAGCGGTTGGCTGACCGCAGAAGCAAAATCTGGGCTGGAGCCCTGTCCGCAGAAGCGGAGTTGTGTCCGCAAAAGAGGGACCGCGGAAGCGGAAAAAGTTTCGCAGGCGCGAAAAAGGCTGGAGGCAGAGAGTTGTTTTAAAAGTCGGATTTTGGTCATTTCTCTCATATTTTCATGGCTTGGGCGATTTTTGGGGAGCTCCAAGAGAGGGTTTTCATCATCAATGATAAGGTATGTTATCCCCACCTATTATGAGCTAAATACATTGATTATGTATGGATTTTTTAGCATGTAAATGGGTAGAAAATTGAGGGTTAGAGAAAGACCTAGAAAATTTGTGTTCTTGGATTTTGACCACGATTTTGAGTATGAAATTAAGAGAAAATTGTATATTTGAGTTCCTAAGGTCATGGGCAAAGTTTATCTTCAAAAAATTTTGGATTCTGGGTACGTAGGCCCGGGGGCATTTTCGTCTACTTTTTGATCGGGGTTAGGAATTGTTATAAATTGAATTGTAATGAGTACCTTAGCATATATTAATGGATTTGTATCACCATTGGCTAGTTTTGGAGCTTTGGGAATTGGTTCGAGCCTTCGGAAGAATGTAGAATGCCGATTATGGATCTTCGGAGGGAGGTGAGTCTCCTTTCTAATCTTGTGAGGGGGAAATTTACCCCATAGGTGAAATAATTGATCATGTGCTCCTATATATGGGGGCTACGTATGCACGAGGTGACGAGAGTCCGTGCGTAGCTACTACTATGCTATTGTCCGGGTAGTCTAGGACCCAAAAGCATGTTATACTTTGAATATTTGTAATCTCATGGATAGTTGAATTGCTTAAACCACATCAAAATAGTAAATGAATTTTTAACAGGATCTGAACCTTATTTTCTAAAAAAAATTGTTAACGGAGAATTGGTTTTATTTGGATAATTATTCCCCGATAAAATTCTAATTGGCTATTCGAGCATGTATATTATGTGTACCTGCGTCGCATGGATGATTCGCGAGCAGGGTGATTGTGCATATTATGTGTACCTGCGTCGCATGGATGATTCGCGAGCAGAGTGATTGTGTATCTTATGTTTACCTGCATCGCATGGATGATTCATGAGCAGAGTGATTGTTTATTTTATGTTGACCGCGTCTCATGGATGATTCGCGAGCTGGGTAATAGATGCATCTATTAGTTCGGGCCGCTCGACACTCGGCAGTGCACAGTTTACATTCCTGTTGGATCGGGCCGTCGCCTCGGTGTGATTTGCACATGTTATTTGTCGTCTGAGAATTGTAAATGTGGATTTGGCCCTTCGTGGCTTGACATAAATTGATAAGATAATAAAGAATAAACCTTGGAAGCCCTTGCTTAATTGTTGAAGGTGTTTTACCTGTTTTCTGGCTTCGCGAATTTGAACTACTTTATAAATCCATGATTTTCCTTGCATTTATAGAATATTGTTAATTGACCTCTAGTGAGTGTCGGAGTTGGCCATATCGTCTCTACTCCTTCGAGATTAGGCGGGATACTCACTGAGTACACGTTGATTACGTACTCATAATATACTTCTGTGCAGTTTTGTTGCACAGGTAAATATATACCTCTAGCAGCCTACTGGGCGTAGCAGCATGGAGATGACTCTGGGACTAGGTGAGCTGCATTGTTCGAGACGACCCGCAGCTAGTATAGTTCCCTTTAGCATTTTTATTATTTGTTCCCTATCCATTGTATTTCAGACAGAGGTTGTATTTTATTTTCCTTATCGATAGTTGCTCATGCATTTGTGACACCGGGTTCTGGGGATGTAATTGGATTTATTCGGAAATCTTAAAAGTTGTTTAATATTTTATTATTTATTCGGAGGAATATATTGAGTCTTGTTTAAATCGTATAAAGGAAATGTTTCCAAAATTGTTATAACGAGGATTTAATTAAGTATTATAATTGGCTTGCCTGACATCGATGCCCGGTGCCACCACAACCCTTAGTGTATTTTGGGTTGTGACAACATGGTATCAGAGCACTAGGTTCCCGTCGGTCTTACGAGTCCTGAGCAAATCTAGTAGAGTCTCGCGGATTGGTACGGAGGCGTCTGTACTTATCCTCGGGAGGCTACAGGGCTGTTAGGAGTACTTCCCTTCTTGATTCCCTTATCGTGCGGTTCGATTCCTTTGAGGCTTATGCCTTTGATTTCTTCCTATTCAACCTTAAGCGAGCGCTTGTTATAAATCAAAAATTGAAGGATTGTAATGGCACTCTAAATGTGGTACAGAATGATTTTTCCCGATATAGTTGATTGGACTATGGTAGTCGCATTATGGAGGGATATTCTATTGTGTCAGCTCAGTAACAGAACTTCTGAGAGCCTTGAGGCTAGGCACAGGTTGCCAGGATGCTTATGAGCGATTATTCCACAGTGTTGTTATGAGGGTGGGATGTTTTCCCATGTGTCGGGGCAGCGAATGGATTGAAGGGAGGTTTACTCAGCATGTAATCAAGGGATTCAGTATTTTATTCCCGATAGGGGAAAAGTCAGTCAGACTAAGAATGGTCAGGTATGGGCTGGTAGAAATAATAAGGCTTGGTATTTGCAAGCGTGGTTGATCTTTTTTTTATGAGAGGGTGTCATGGTCTTGATTGAATGTACTAAGTTGTTGGTGTTATAATCTGCTACAATTTGCCTTTATGGCAGGATATTGTGAAATAATATTGGAGGTACAACTGTCAGATATCGCATGATGCGGTGGTTTAAGATAGAATCAGAATCTCTAATGTTGACGGCTCGATAAAGATGACCTTTGGAAAGGTTAAAGTTAGCAGCAATGGTGGATTCAAGTGCCATGAAAATAGATTTCATTTAAGGCAATAATTGAGCAGCAAAGTATGAGGAAGGACATGTGGGAAGTGTCAGGTGGTATTTAAAACTTCTAGAAGGCCAAATATGAGGAGCAAGGTCGAGTGGTTAATTAAAGAGATGAGTTCCGCCAAAGTGGGAGAGTGGCGAGGATTGCATATGGGCTTGGTAGTAGGATGACTACACGCCTTAAAGAGAGTTTGGATCGAATTAGGGATTTTAATGATTGGTGATTGAAGCCTGCGGGTATGATGTGAAGTATGGGCTATTATGCGGCGAAAGATTGATATGACAGAAATGAGCTGCTCAAAATGGAGGAGGGTGCAGCATAACCCTGAATTTGGAAGGAGGTTGCCACACATTTAATTGATGTCTGCGAGGGGCGAATGGACTTGTGCAACTGGAAGGTGAGCTCGGACTCAGGATGGGCTATTGGTGTCATAGTGAATGTACCCCGTGCAGCGGTGTGAGAAGATGTCGGGAGGTGATTCCCCTAAGTGGGATATTCCGCATGAGCATGTTAGCGGTCGCGTGGTTGGCGAAGCTTCTGCAAAGAATTATATTGGTTGTTCAACAAAGAGATCGGTCGTGCGAATGTGGTTAATGATTCAGAATATGAAATATGGGGATTTACAGGAAGATTCCGAGAAATTTTGATAACTTATGGCACGAGGTTATGTCAATAAGAGGTAAAAAGGTCGGGAGAACTCAAGAATGGTGAAATGATGGCTTCAAGCTAAGTGGGAGAGTCCTACCGCTTATGATTGGGCTGTATGATTAACTATTTACGTGATTTGTAGTTATTAGCGTATTGATGGATTAATTCAGCTATGAGAAAAGACTATAAGTGGTAATTCGAGCAAATTAATTGTTGGAAGCATGCGATGGTATTGGCTCATGTTCGGACTTGGAAAAAGGTTCAGGATTTATGCCTTGTATGGATACATGTTTCAGAGAAAGCAATTTTGTCAGGTGCTTCGCCGAGAAAGTACTCGTGTGTTATAAGACTTATGGAGTGAATTATATTCGGGACCAAGTCAGAGCGGGCGGCTCTCTATAATGGTCCTAGTGAATTCAAAAGTTAAAGTGTGGTGCCCAATGATTTCGAGCCTACGAGTACAGTTAAGAATCAAGCTTTGTAGCAGCTTATGAGAAGGTGCCCAGGATGTTCTATGATATTTTGACTTGTGGCGTAGCATTTGAGTGATATGGAATAGTTCGTGGG
>MU754989.1:2804-15511 GCA_026770625.1 Nicotiana glauca | reverse complement strand
ATTTAAACCAAGTATGAGGATTGTGGTAATATCATTAATTTGAGAATTTATGCCTGGAGGGCACTTTGTATATTGGGTTATGAACTGAGGAGGTTGCTCCGGTTATGATGGTTATTCTTACGTGATATGAGGCAAAAGGGAGTTACTACGGACCTTTGAAAGGTCATTGGCCAGGTTGGTGGAATCAGAAATCGGCTTGAGATCGGTGGATTGATTTATTTGTGAACATGGCTTTATATCAGGCCAGTTGTGTTTGTTTCAGTGAGCGTTCCCTATGGAGGAATAGTCGGGGTGTCTGTTCAGTATGTTGCCCGCATTGCATGTGTGATTCGCGAGCGGGGTAATTGAACTTCCTTTTCATAGTTCATTTTCCTTCTGTATCGCATCCTAATTGGTAGCCTATTGGCACATGGTAGCATCATATGGGACCTTTGATTATGTCTGAGGTGGCTTATTGCCTGAGCAATTCGTACTGGGTGAGACGAGATTATTGGATTTAGGACCAATACAATTGGATTATGTGAAGTGAATTAAGGAGCTAAAACCATTAGATGGTTCAGAAATAGGCAATGACTCATGTCAGGGGTGTAGACCCAATGATTTGTTGATTCAACAGTTGGTTATGAATTTCGGCACCTCTCTTCCGACGTGTCGGTATTGTAAAGGTTAGAGCAAGACCCATGTAGGTCATGAGATGCAATGGGAGCATCGGATCCGTGGAATTTCGATTAATTCAAATAGAAATGTTATTGTGGTCCTATGAGTAAAGTAATGCAAAGTGTGAATTCAACAGAGTTATGCAGTCACGTTTGAGTACAACGTATAGTGATTGATATGGTGATCATATGTTGGAAACAGGTCTGGCATAGAATTTCGGATGTTGGAATTGGGATCTAAGGCTTATTTGCTTGAATAAAGGGGAGTATCTTCATAACCTATCGAGCTAATGTGCTCAACTGAATTGTGGTAGCACAGGAAGGTGCAGGAGAAGTTAAACAGCGATTTCAGACCGCTCCAGTGCAATTCTCAACACGTTCGAGAATGAACGTATGTTTAAGTGGGAGAGAATGTAACGACCGGATCGGTCGTTTTGAGATTTAGCGCGTCGTTCAGCGGTCCGAGGCCATGAGCAGCTTCATTTCAGATATATCGACTTGTGCATATGGACGGAATTGAAATTCAGGAAGATCAGAGTTAAATTTAAATGAAAATTCTCATTTCAGAAGCCTTAAGTTGGAGAAAATGGCTATGAGTGGAATTTTGAGTAAACAACCTCGGAATCAAGGTCTGAAGGTTCCAGTAGGTTCGTATGATGATTTCGGACTTGGGCGTATACCCGGATAGGGTTTTGGATGAACCGAGAGTGTTTTGGCGCCTATTGTGGAAGTTAGCATTTTAGAAGAAATTTCATAAGTATGGTTTGAAGTACATTTCAGTGTTATCGATGTCCGTTTGGAATTTCGAGGCTGGGAGTAGCTCCGTATGGTAATTTTGGAGTTGGGAGCACGATCAGAAGTGAATTTGTTGCCCCGTAGGTCATTTTGAGGCCATTTGGCTAAAGGTAGAAATTTGAAGGTTTTTGAGAAGTTTGACCAAAAGTGGATTTTTTGATATCGGGGTCGGAATCCGATTCTGGAAGTTGGAATAGGTCCGTAATGTCAAATATGACTTGTGTGCAAAATTTGAGGTCAATCGGACGTGATTTGATAGGCTTAAGCATCGGAAGTAGAAGTTGGAAGTTCTAAAGTTCATAAAGCTTGGATTGGAGGTTGATTCGTGATTTAGCGTTGTTTAATGTGATTTAAGGCGTCGATCAAGTCCGTAACGTGTTTTGGGATTGGTTGGTAGGTTTGGTTGAGGTCCCGGGGGCCTCGGGTGGATTCCGGGTGGTTAACGGATCGAAAATGGATTTTTCAATATAGCTGAAGCAGCTGGTATCTGGTATTTCCGCTTCTGCAAAAATGGGACCGCAGAAGCAGCCCCGCAGAAGCAGCCCCGCAGAAGCGAGGAGGAAGCCGCAGAAGCGGTCGAGCATGAGGGCAGCCAGGACCGCAGAAGCGACCCTTGATCCGCTGATGCGGAACCGCAGAAGCGGTTGGCTGACCGCAGAAGCGAAATCTGGGCTGGAGCCCTGGTCCGCAGAAGCAGAGTTGTGTCCGCAAAAGCGGGACCGCGGAAGCGGAAAAAGTTCCGCAGGTGCAAAAAAGGCTGGAGGCAGAGAGTTGTTTTAAAAATCGGATTTTGGTCATTTCTCTCATATTTTCATGGCTTGGGCGATTTTTGGGGAGCTCCAAGAGAGGGTTTTCATCATCAATGATAAGGTATGTTATCCCCACCTATTATGAGTTAAATACATTGATTATGTATGGATTTGTTTGCATGTAAATGGGTAGAAAATTGAGGGTTAGAGAAAGACCTAGAAAATTTGTATTTTTGGATTTTGACCATGATTTTGAGTATGAAATTAAGAAAAAATTGTATATTTGAGTTCCTAAGGTCATGGGCAAAGTTTATCTTCAAACAATTTCGGATTCCGGGCACGTAGGCCCGAGGGCATTTTCGTCAACTTTTTGATCGGGGTTAGGAATTGTTATAAATTGGATTGTAATCAGTACCTTAGCATATATTAATGGATTTGTATCACCATTGGCTAGTTTTGGAGCTTTGGGCATTGGTTCGAGCCTTCAGAAGAATGTAGAATGCCGATTATGGATCTTCGGAGCGAGGTGAGTCTCCTTTCTAATCTTGTGAGGGGAAAATTTACCCCATAGGTGAAATAATTGATCATGTGCTCCTATATGTGGGGGGCTACGTATGCACGAGGTGACGAGAGTCCGTGCATAGCTACTATTATTCTATTGTCCGGGTAGTCTAGGACCCAAAAGCATGTTATACTTTGAATCTTTGTAATCTTATGGATAGTTGAATTGCTTAAACCACATCAAAATAGTAAATGAATTTTTAGCAGGATCTGAACCTTATTTTCTTAAAAAAAATTATTAAAGGAGAATTGGTTTTATTTGGATAATTATTCCCCGATAAAATTCTAATTAGGCTATTTGAGCATGTATATTATGTGTACCTGCGTCGCATGGATGATTCGCGAGCAGTGTGATTGTGCATATTATGTGTACCTGCGTCGCATGGATGATTCACGAGCAGGGTGATTGTGTATCTTATGTGTACCTGCGTCGCATGGATGATTCGCGAGCAGGGTGATTGTTTATTTTATGTTGACCGCGTCGCATGGATGATTCGCGAGCGGGGTAATAGATGCATCTATTGGTTCGGGCCGCTCGACCCTCGGTAGTGCACAGTTTACATTCCTGTTGGATCGGGCCGTCACCTCGGTGTGATTTGCGCATGTTATTTGTCGCTTGAGAATTGTAAATGTGTATTTGGCCCTTCATGACTTGACATAAATTGATAAGATAATAAAGAATAAACCTTAGAAGCCCTTGCTTAATTGTTGAAGGTGTTTTACCTGTTTTCTGGCTTCGCGAATTTGAACTACTTTGTAAATCCATGATTTTTCTCGCATTTCTAGAATATTGTTAATTGACCTCTAGTGAGTGTCGGAGTTGGCCATCTCGTCTCTACTCCTTCGAGATTAGGCGGGATACTCACTGAGTACACATTGATTACGTACTCATACTACACTTCTGTGCATTTTTATTGCACAAGTATATATATACCTCTAGCAGCCTACTGGGCGTAGCAGCATGGATGACTCTGGGACTAGGTGAGCTGCATTGTTCGAGACGACCCGCAGCTAGTATAGTTTCCTTCAGCATTTTTATTATTTGTTCCCTGTCCACTGTATTTCGGACAGAGGTTATATTTTATTTTCCTTATCGATAGTTGCTCATGCACTTGTAACACCGGGTTCTGGGGATGTAATTGGATTTATTCGGAAATCTTAAAAGTTGTTTAATATTTTATTATTTATTCGGAGGAATATACTGAGTCTTGTTTAAATCGTATAAAGGAAATGTTTCCAAAATTGTTATAACGAGGATTTAGTTAAGTATTCTAATTGGCTTGCCTGACATCGGTGTCCGGCACCACCACGACCCTTAGTGGATTTTGGGTCGTGACACTAAAGGAATTAAAAGTATTTTTGTAGGATATGCACAACATTCAAAAGCATATAGACTGTTAGATTTGGAATCTAATACTATTGTTGAATCCATTCATGTTGAATTTATAAAAAATAAATTTATAAAAGATACTACGGACGAGCATTTAGTTGAACCAATTCAAAGTAATATTGGTGTGAGTAAGAGGTCATACTTAGAAATTGTTAACAATGAGAAAAGTGATAATACTCAATTAGAACCTAGAAGAAGCCTAAGAATTAGAAAAGAAAAATACCTCGATTCTGACTTTATTTCTTCAGATTCCATAGTTTTTCTTGTGGAAGGAGATAAAATATCTGTAAGTTATAAAATGCCCATCTTGTTTAATGTTGAAGATGAACCAACAACATTCCAAGGAGCTATGGCATCGAGGAATGCTGCTTTTTGGAAAGAGGCCATCAGTGATGAAATGGACTCAATAATGTCCAATAACACATGGATTTTTGTTGATTTGCCTCCTGGGTCTAAACCTATTGGTTGCAAATCGGTATTTAGGAGAAAATATAACACATATGGTTCTGTACAAACATTTAAAGCAAGACTAGTTGCAAAAGGCTTCACGCAAAAAGAAGGCATTGACTACTTTAATACATTTGCTCCCGTAGCTAGAATAACATCTACTAGAGTACTTTTATCTTTGACATCTATATATGGTCAGTATGAACATCAAATGAATATTAAAACTGCATTCTTAAATGGAAACTTGAGCGAAGAAATTTATATGAAACAACCTAAAGGATTTGTTCTTCGTGAAAATGAACATAAAGTTTGTAAGTTGATAAAGTCTCTATATGGATTGAAACAAGCACCAAAGCAGTGTCATGAAAGATTTGATAGTATAATAATGTCTAATGGGTTCGTACATAATCATGCTGACAAATGTATTTACTCCAAATTTGTAAAAGAATATGGAGTTATCATTTGCCTCTATGTTGATGACATGTTGATATTTGGTACGAATATGCTTGGAATTTTTGAAACTAAGAAGTATTTAACTTCTGTTTTTAAGATGAAAGACTTAAATGAAGTTGATACTATCTTAGGTATCAAGGTTAAAAGAACATCAGATAATAAAGTGACTTTATCACAGGCCCATTACATTGACAAGATACTTTGCAAGTTTAATCATTTGAGAATTAAAGAATCTAACACTCTGTATGATTCAAGTGTCAAATTAACTAAAAATTTGGGAAGAACAGTGGCTCAAATAGAGTATGCAAGTGCGATAGGCAGTATAATGTATGCAATGCATTGCACTAGACCTGATATAGCATTTGCAGTTTGTAAACTTTCAAGGTTTACTAGTAATCTGAGTAATGATCATTGGAAAGCGATAATAAGGGTACTTGGGAATTTGAAAAGAACAAAGCACTTGAGTATTTGCTATAGTGGTTTTCCAACCGTATTGGAAGGATATTCTTATGCAAGTTGGATTACGAATGTTACTGATAGCAAGACTACTTCAAGTTGGATATTCACTTTAGGAGGTGGTTGACGAGTGTCTGGTGTGTGTATAAATTAAACCCGTACTCTGTCAAATTATAATATAGAAAGATGTCGAACCCACAGAGATTGATTTATCTATTTTACAGACGTTCATTATTTTAATTACTATTTGAGAAAATCAGAAAGAGTTGAGTTGTAAATTAATTAACTAAAATGCATGAATAGAGCAGTAGAAAATATTTTACTTTTCACAAATATAATAAAAAGGTGTTGGGATCCTGACTTCACTTAATATTTTTATTATATAGTAGATACATTTATCCTTTAACTTCTATTTCTCAAAAATGTATAAATGCCTCTCACGATTATATTTATATATTATTACTATAGTTGAACAATTAAATGCACTATTCTCGGTTATACAAATTAATCGTTAAAATAGTAATATTAAAGAACAAGAAATATACACTTGAACTAAAGTATGCTCTTTCTTAGTAAGTCCCTTTTGGTTACCCTACTTGTTATAACTAATTTCTACAATATTCGCCTCTTTCGATTACAAATAAGTGTAGAATCAATTTTAACATATATGAGCTAGATGTCACTAAATATAGGTTACATCTATCAATACCAAAATTAACTATTACTCTTTCTGCCTCTTTTGATTACAGAATTAATAAGAAGTTAATATGTGGTACGAAATAGATAGATGTTAACAAAATTAAATAACACCTGACTATAAAGCAGATAAAATTTAAATAAAAAGCTTCAGCTCAAACATGTGAAATTGAGGAATAATATCTACTATTATATAAAAATATTAAGATCCGTCATTTTTTCCAACACAAGAAAAGTTACTCCATAATGAGTTAGTGCCGACAACAAAAATATTCTTGCCCATTAAAGAAGAAAATAAAAAGAAATATTCAAGAGAATAATTCTCCCTATTTAATTAAAAACATGAACTAGAGTAATTTCCAACATTACAATTTATTCGGAACTAGAAATTGAAACCAATATAATGGCTAAAAGAAGAAAAAGAAAACAACTGAAGAAGAAAGGAAAGGACAAAGCTCTCTGAAGAGTTCACACTGTAATCCAATATTTGTCTCCGAATTTTCTTTTCCTCGCCCTGGAGTAGCTCAATCTTGCGCTATTTATAGTTGTATCTGTTGATTTTTCACGCTTTCTTTATTTGGCCAGTTGCAAGCTTTTGTCAAGTTGCAAATTTGGTAAGTTGCAAATTTAGTTTTGAGAAGTTTTGGCAAATTATTTCTTCCAACTTGGCAAGTGGCAGATACCGGCCATGTGCTCTTATTCCTTGCTTTGAAATGACGTGAATAGAGCTTATACCATGTGCTATTACTTCTTTCTACTTCTTTATTTATTATTTTTCAGCATTATATTTTCTTTGTATTTCTTCAATTTATGCTTCTTTTGTGCACTTTTCTCTTAACATGATGACTTGCTGCATTTTTATTTAATTTCATGTTTCCTACAAAAAAAATACAAGAATTAGTAATAAAACTTGAAAATAAAAACTTATATTATTCATGATATTTTCTTTTATCAAATTCTCTCACACTTAAACGTTTTCTTGTCCTCGAGCAAATAAAGTAATTAGGCATTACAACTTAACAATTTCAGCGAAATCATGAGAACTTTCGCCAAAGAAGAAGTAACTAAGACCAATTCAAGAGTTCATACAACTTTTAACCGTACTCATGTTCACCTATTGAGAATTAAAATCACAATTTTTTCTAATCCCTAGTGTGTCTCACCAAATGAACAGAGATGCCCATATATCACACAATATATAGATGTAGAACAAAGAAGTACCTCAAGCTACTGGAAATTACCATATGCTTGACTATCATGTGGTTATCCACTAATGTAGGAGTCTTTGAGTCGAGATCATGTGGGACTTTTGCAAGGTTATAATGTAAGCTTAGGGATAGGTATGATACATATGGATAATAGTGATTTAAATTCCCTATGGGCACTACGTTTTATTTTATTGTTTAAGCACAATTGCACTCTTATTTAAACAATAACCTCTATTTTGTTTCATCCCTTTCATAATTTTTTTTGGAGATGCCCACATTTCTGTGTTGCTTAATTCTCTTTTATTTTTATTTTTAGAAGCAACTATCTTTTTCAGTTCTCATGGCAACATCTCAAAAGATCGACAACCTCAAACACTTATTCTTTCACCAATTATTTTTACAATTACACCTCATGCCTAGATTTTCACATTCAGCTCAAATTTTAAAGTGCCCAAAAAGGAATTGGGTGAACAAAGAACAAGTCATAACAACAAACAGTCTAAGGGTTAAATCTTGGCGACCAACAAAATAAGAGATAATTTAGTTAGGCTCAACTGGGCTAACTAGGGGTAAAAATCATTAAGGTAGGTCAATTTAGGCTCTGTCTTAACAAAGAAGGCGTATTTTCATTTATCAACTAAAAAATTTACCTAGAATTTCGCCCCAAACCACATTCAAGGCAAGTTCTAGATTTCCGAATAAGCAGGAGAACGAGACAATATAAGCTAACCGCACAATACACTTGGGCCAACGAAAACTATGATTTCAATCACCAATAAGTAAGTATGAGCTTAGAAAAGTGATCATAAAACCCGTGAATGGTACTTAAACAAATTTATCTTTTTTAAATGTCAAACTTTTTCAAGTCAAATCATGTTTAGCCAATTTATTTACCAAAATAAGTTAAAACAACTAAAAGTCCTAAAAAAAATATTCCGTTCAAAATATTATGACCATGTCAAAGAACTGAACAAGAAATCCATAGAAGTACATGAAGTAAGTTGCCTTGGAAATAAGGCAACTAAAATTTTATTTTATTTTTTTTTAGTTTTTTTCTTCAATTTTTTTATATGTATAATTTACTAAAACAATTTTTTTTAGTTATAACATATACTCTTTTTTTTTGCGCCATTCCTCTACCCCCAAGTTTAAATAATGTCATGTCCTCATAACAAAATAAATTAACAGTAAAAGGAGATAAATGAGCTTTCTTAATTTTTTCCGATTCTGCCCTCATTTCCTTTTTCTTGGCTTCTCGAGATTTTTCTCATATAATAAAGACAAGATTATGGCAAAGATTTTTTTTCATGATAGGAGTAAACTTTTATTGTCTCAATCATGAGAGTGCTTTTTTTATCATGGAAAAATATATTAATACATACTACATACACACATATACATTATATAATATTAACATGCAATTATTATTATTATTAACTTTTTTTTATAAGAAGAAAGACTATTTAATTATATATTTTACTAAAAATAAAATATTATATTTACTACTAATAATTACTTAAAAGATTAAAGAGAGAGGAAGATAATAGTTCCGAGTTTAACGTTGCCAGCTCAACTAATTTTAAAAATTAGGCAAAAAGAATTGTTGAAGCTATTTGTCGAAGAATCTGCTGATATAAAGCTTCAAACGATGACTGTTTTCTTTGAATTTGTCACCCCCATCTGTATGTTATATTTCAATGGCACCATAGGGGATAATTTCTGTTACTTTATATGGTCCTGTACAGCGTGACTTAAACTTTCCTGGAAATAATCTCAATCGGCTATTGTACAACAGAACTTGATCTCCAACTTTAAAATCTTTAAGGCGGATGAGCTTGTCATGCTACTTTTTTGTCTTTTCCTTGTACAATTTAGCATTTTCGTATGTTGTAAGTCTAAACTCTTTCAACTCATCAAGTTGCAATAGACGATTTTTACCTGCATCTGATAAGTTTAGATTCAACAATTTTATAGCCCAATATGCTTTATGTTCTAATTCCACAGGTAAGTGACAAACTTTCCCAAAAACTAGTCTATAAGGAGATGTGCCTATGGGAGTTTTATAATTTTTTCTGTATGCCCATAACGCATCATCCAATTTTAAAGACCAATCTTTTCGAGAAGAACCAATAATTTTTTCTAAAATTCTTTTTAATTCTCTGTTGGAAACTTCAACCTGCCCGCTTGTTTGAGCATGATATGGAGTTCCCGTTTTATGAGTTACTCCATATTTTAACAATAAACTAGCAAATTATCTATTTATAAAATGAGTTCCTTGATCACTTATTATAACTCGTGGTGTTCCAAATTTAGAAAAAATATTTTTCTTGAGAAAAACACAAACAATATGAGCATCATTTTTTCTAGTAGCAATTGCTTCTACCCATTTTGAAACATAGTCAACAACTACTAAAATTATTCATAGACATTTGAAGGAGTAAAAGGACCCATAAAATCAATGCCCCATATATCAAAGATTTCGCACACAAAATAGAGTTAATAGGCATTTCGTCCCTTTTTGAAATTTTATCGACGCTCTGGCATTTATCTCAAATGGAGACATAATTCCTTGCATCTTTGAATAGAGTGGGCCAGAAAAATGCAACTTCAAGTACTTTAGTTGCTGTCCTTCCTCCTCCATAGTGTCCTCCTACAGCCCCATCATGGCAGTGACTTAAGATGTTGTTCATTTCTGTCTCCGGCACACATATCCTAATTATGTCATCTGCACAAAATTTAAACAAGTAAGGATCTTCCCAGTAATAATGTCTTGCTTCTTTTTTAAGATTTTTCTTTTGTTCATAAGAAAGATCTTTTGGAATCCATCCTCCAGCCAAATAGATGGCAATATCAGCGAACCAAGGTGGTCGATTTATAACGGTTGTGACTGAAAATGTATGTTCATCGGGAAATCTCTCTTTGATATCTTCTACCTCAGTAGAAGGATTTTCCAAATGAGACAAATGATCAGCTACCTGATTCTCAGAACCTTTTTGTTCTTTTATTTTAAGATCAAATTCTTGCAAAAGGAGTATCCATCTTAGCAATCTGGGTCTAGCATCCTTCTTTGCTAAGAGGTTTTTTAAAGCTGCATGATCAGTATAAATTGTAACCTTTGTTCCTATAAAATAGGAACGAAATTTATCAAATGCAAATACTACTGCAATTAGTTCCTTCTTAGTTGTAGCATAATTCTTTTGAGCTTCATTGGGGGTTCTACTGGCGTAGTAAATAGGCATGGAAATCTTGTCTCTCTTTTGTCCCAATTGTAACGACCTGACTGGTCGTTTGCATTTTAGAACCTCGTTCCCTTAAATAAAACTTTCTGCACTTGCTTTAACTAATTTATGACTTGCGTGGATGGGTGGTTCGGAAGTTAGAAGAGTTTTGAGCAAGAATATATTTAATTGCTTCTTTAAGTCATTAAAAAAAGGTCAAGTTTGACTTCGGTCAACTTTCTTGGGAAACGGACCTAGATTCCTGATTTGACGATCCTGGAGGGTCTGTGGGAAAATATGAGACTTGGGCGTATGCCCGAAATTGAATTTCGAGGTCCCTAGCCCGAGTAGTGAATTTTTTTGTGAAATTATTAATTTGAAGTTTTAAGGAATTAAATACACTAAGTAATCATTGATTTCCTAGGTATCGGGCTCGAATTTTAGTTCCAAAACTTGGTATAGGTCCAAAATATCAGTTAAGACTTACCTGTAAAATTTTGTATCAATCCGAGTAGTTTAAGGATGTTTTGATCCGTTAGAAGGAAATTTAGAACTTGAACATTCAATGATTTGATTCATTTGGTTTTGGGGTTGATTCCTTGATTTAACGTTATTTTAAGCATTTTGAGGGTTCGAGTAGGTCCGCCTCGTGATTTCAGACTTGTCGGTATGTTTGGGTGGGGCTCGGGAGCCCCGAGCGTCAGATGGTCAAGGGTCGAGTGAAGTTGGAAACTTAGAAAAGGACTGAGATTGCTGCTTCTGTCATAACCGCATCTGCGGTTCTTGGACCACAGAAGCGGGACCGCAAATGCTGTCGACTTATCGCAGAAGTGAAAAAGGGTCAGGCTCTGGGAAATCACAGAAGAGGCCCAGGGACTGCAAAAGCGGTTCCGCTTCTGCGACCCCTAGACCGCAGAAGTGGTCCCCTTAGCCGCAGAAGCGGAAATCGCTGGTAGTGGACTTCATTTAATTCGAGCTCAAGCTCATTTATTCCACACTTCTCACAACACTTAGGCGATTTTGGTGATTCTAAAGAGGGGGTTTCAACATAACATTTTAAGGAAAGTAATCCCCACTCACTTTTAATTCAAATACATAAACATTAGGTAGATTTAACACTAAAAATTTGGTAAAATCAAGGGGTTAGAGCTAGACCTAGGGTTTAATAAAAACTAAGATTTAATCATGTAATTTGCCATGTAATGAACTAGAAATCATATATTTGTGATCCTTAGGTGTTAGAGAATAACTTTCTTCGAAAAATCTCGGAATCTAGGCATGTGGGCCCGATGTTGGAATTTAGGAAACTTGTGTTAAGGGTTAGGAAATTGCTTAAATAGCTAGAATTCAAACTTGTAAGCCCTTATTGACTAGTTCTTGCTTTATTTTAATTAGTTTGTGCTTGTTTGGCTACGAATTGAGGGTTTGGGCTTATTCTTGATATTGGAAGTGCGCTTCGGAGCGAGGTGAGTCTCCTTTCTAACCTTATAAGAGGGAATTGCCCCATAGGATTAATGAATGAATTATTCCCCATACGTACGCACCAAGTGACGAGAGTCCATACGTAGCTACTACTATATTGATTTTCCGGGTAGTTTAGGACCCACATCATGCTTTGTTTATGAGAATCCCCATATTATTTTCCTAAGAGATCACTTAGGATGCGTAGAGACTTGAAAGGAAATAAAAGCAACTTGCACTCTTGTTGAACATTGTATGGTATATTTGACTCTAAATGTGCCTTTGTGCGTATTCTTGATATTGCCTGATATTTGTGGATCGGGCCGATCGCTTCGGTATTAATAGATGCATCTATAGGCACGCCGTCGACCCTCAACAAGTGCACAGTTTCTTTCTGTTGGTTCGGGCCGTCGCCTCGGTACTATGTGCGCATGTTAATTGTGGGAAAGCTTATACTTGCTTTATTTTCCTATTATCTCAAATGATAAATTATAAACTTGATGCAGTGAAGTACCTGACTTATGCCACTTGCCATAAACTGTTGATGCTTGTAATTTCCATGATTAGAACACACACACACACACACACACACACACACACACACACACACACACACA
>MU754987.1:60670-88298 GCA_026770625.1 Nicotiana glauca | reverse complement strand
TTGTCTCCCTCATGGACAATAGCGTTAAGATCATGAATGCTTGAGCTCATTGCGGCGTGTGAACTGTCGTCGAACACCTGATCATCAATGGTGGCAAAATGTTCCGATACGAATTCCACTACCTCTACTGATTTTGAAGTCCCAATTTGATGTGCTTCTATATCTGCAGAAGTTTCAGGCTCAGTATTACTGCTAGTAATCAACGCCAAGGAAGCCACAGTTTCACACTGCACCGGCAATTTATCGAACATATGGGCTGCCTTCGAGTTTCCATTGTCATATGCCGATTCAAATGTCGATGTAAGAAGAAGGCTTGGAGCAGGAAAGAGAGACCTAAGAGATGGTTGTGACACTATAGGGACATGATTAATGTAGTTAAAACTAACCTGTGAGGAATCAACGAGACGCCTCACCGGATATGTTTCTTTTTGCTGTCCAAAATGCTGAGTAAATTTCTCTTTGAAATGTGACCAATCGAAAAATTGCTCGTTCCGAAACAACCAATTGAACCAAGTAAGAGCTTCACCACCAAGTTAGAAGGAAGGAAGAGGTAGCCAGTACTTCTCGGAGAAGCCAAGGTAGGTGAAGTACCGCTCAGCTCGAAAAATCCAGCTCTCTGGGTTGCCGATGCCGTTAATCGATCCAGTACCACCGCTGCCATTGGAGTCCGATGGATGAAAGCACCAATGTAACAAATAGGCAAACTTCTTACTATACCAATATGAACTAGAACTCAATTACAAATTCGGGTAACAAGGCAACAATTCAAACAACTGAAGTACAATAAGAAACACAATGTAAAAGTAGCTAAGGATAAAGATAAGAAGGGGATGAGAGCTTAGACTCAGAGAGGGGATGAGAAGAAGCAGACACTTTTCTTCATAATACACATAATCCTGTTCTATCTCACTGCTAATCCTTTTAACCATTTGCTAAATGGGCCTGGATCCCAAATAAATCTCTTGTTGGTCTGTCTAATTCCTTGGCCTTTTCGCAGTTTAGCCCTAAGCCCAGCAGCTTGGCTAGCCTCCGTCCAAATAACTGGCCCATAAGCGTTATTGGAGTTATCCATGTTCACAACATATTTTAAATTTCAGTAGAACGTTTGGAAAACAAAAAATGAAATTAACTAATCGACTTCAATTGTTTAAATACTCAAGGATCATTTAAGCAGAGAGAAATTAAAATTCTTCCACAATCTATATTTCATGCGTATTGTTTATTGTTTTGAATATGAACTCTATGGATTTTCCACCATTGAAGATATATTCCGTTCGTCTATTTTTAACTGTCATGTTTTCTTTTTGCCCCCTCCCCCCCGCCCCACCCAAACCTACGAAATCATAAATAAGAAGTGTGTTTTTCATTAATTTATCAATACATGTAATCTCTATTAATATTGTTTACTGTTGAGAAGCTTCACCTATGACAGAACTATAAGTTCTAGAAGGTGCGAGAATGAGAGGAAGACTGAAAGGAAGCTTATTCTGTTATTGACCTTTCAGGAAGAAAATGAATAGTAGTACAAAAGCTAGTAAACTCCTCTATTAATATTTGTACAACTAACTAATTTTTTTTTTTTTTGAAAAGATAAGCATATTATAGATACTTAAACATGTACATAAGAGTTTGTAGGATGCATAACTTGCATCAGATTACAACTAGAGTTGGCTACATTAGTAACTACATCACTATCACTACTACTAACATTCCTACTACTGATACTACGGTTAGCAAACATAGAACTAGATTTACATGGTCATCTTCTTAGCATTCCTGCTTGATCCTGCTAGCAAAACATTGTGACAAAAGGAGGAGGACTTGAAAACAGCACACAACGTACCTCCACATTTGCTGTTCCATGATTAGCTAGACAATCTGCCACATAATTTTGCTCCTTGAAGATGCTTTGTATTTTTGGATCATCCAAATGATGGAGTAATAACTTACAATCATTTATTAAGTTAGTATATTTGATAGTAGGATTAGTAAGCATACTGAGTACGAGATAGCATCTGTTTCAATGAGCAGTGGTTTGAGTTGGTGCTGAACAACTAATTTTAGCCCCATTGAAAGTACTAGCAATTCTGTCTGGATACTTGATCCATGTTGAGCGCGTCCTGCAAAACCTAAAATTCAATTGCACTGCTGATTCCTAAAGAACCCTCCTATACCATATTTATTCTGAGTGATAGATGTTGACCCGTCTATATTTAACTTAAAACCCTGGCCATCCGGGTGATGCCATTTAATATAAAAAGACCTAAGTGAAGTATGACTATTCATAGGATTTGTAAGGTAATAATATTCAGCGACCTGTTTATAAAGCAATGAAACACTTGATTTAAGAAGTTTATGTTCAAAGAAATTTTTATTTCTTATAGACCATAACTGCCACAAGGCAAATAGTAAAATGATGGAAAAAGGAATGCACTCATAAGTTGGCAATATCTGCCTATGTATGAAGTTGTACCATCAAGCAGTATGATGAATAGTTGCTGGCCCTACCATATGAGTAGTCTTTACCTTAAGAGCAGCCCAAAGTGCAGTAGCATTAGAACATTCCATGAAAATATGGTGTATAGTCTCAGGTGCCAGTTGGCAGTGTGGACACAAAGGTGAATTGGTAATTTGTAACTTATGCAAATATGCAGCTGTAGGAAGCCTATCATGACACAGTAACCATACAAAGAAGGAAATCTTGGGTGGGATTCTAAGTTTCCAAATCCAGTTGTAGTGTACGTCCTTATTTATAGTAGAAATACTAGATGCATGTGCAAGAATATTATACATAGATTTTGACAGAGAACAACCCATCCTGTGTAAGTGGCCAATAAAGCTGATCATACCTGACTAGCACCATTGGCATATAAGCATCAGTAATTGAGAGTGCTAATTGAGAAGGTAACACAAAAGGCAAAAGATGTAAATGCCACCTATGATTAAAATAGTATGCAGACACATTTTTTCTATCTTCACCTTTGGGTAGGGGCCCATAGATATAACTACGGACCAGAGAATTATGACAAATCCAAGGTTCAGTCCAGAAATTTATATTTTTACCATCAATCAGATTCCATTTGTACTCTAATCTACAATTGGACCAACCTTTAATAATGTTTGACCAAGTTCTTGAAGTAGTAATATTACTTGCTTTAGCAGGCTTAAGATAACTATGAACTAAAACTTGTGCACTTGATTTTTAAGACTGAGGTTTTGGATGCCTAATCCCCCTTTCTCTAAGGTTTGAGTAACCATTGACCAATTTAGAAGATGTAATTTTTTCCTTTGAGGGGTAGTGCCCCAAAAAAAATTCCGTTAGTATTTATTAAGGGAGAAAATAATATGCGAAGGCACTGTAATATATTGCATTAAGTGGTTAGGAAGGTTATTCAAAGTAGATCTTATTAGAGTTTGTCTTCCAGCTTTGGATAAAAAATGAGTTTTCATCCCGCTAACTTGGATTTGAAATTATCTATTAAGAATTGATAATCACTTTTAGTGGGTCTGAAAGTAAATATAGGAAACCCTAAATACTTAATAAAATGTGTGCCCTCAGCTATTTGAAAATTATTTTGCATGGAAACATTCATATTATTAGGACAATTCTTAGGGAAGAAAATCCGTGATTTGTTAAAGTTTATAGTTTGCCCCGAGTGATAAGTAAATTGACTGATGGTATTAACTATGGATTGACATGATTCCGAAGTAACTTTTGAGGTCAAAATAATGTCATCTGAAAAGAAAAGATGAGATAATTGAGGCCCTCTGTTGCCTATTGAAATAGGATGCTAAATATGATAGTCAACTTTATAATTTATTTTTCTTGACAGCATCTCCAAACATAAATTAAAAATATAAGGTGAGAGAGGATCGCCTTGTCTAATACCACGTGCAGGTGTAAAATATTCAATAGGTGTACCATTTATTAGTATAGCTGTAGACATGGTGGTAATACAAGACATTATTAGTTTTATAGAAACAGGAGGAAAACTAAGACTTTGTAATGTGGCATAAATGAAAGACCATTCCATCTTATCAAAAGCTTTTTTCAGCTCTATCTTAGGCAACATACTAGAACTTTTATCCTTCATTCTATGAAATCTAGAAATAATTTCTTGTACTATAATAGCATTATCAGCTGCTCGTCTATTTTTCTGAAAACTGGATTGAGTCGGACATATAAGATGTTCCAGAATTGGTTTTAACCTATTAACAATAATTTTAGTAATAATCTTATAGATAGTATTATAGAGGCTTATAGGTCGGAATTGTGCTATAGTAGAAGCATTCTTGTTTTTAGGAATTAATCAAATAAAAGTGGTATTTATAGAAGGGTCAATTTGATGATTCAATAAAACCTTATGGAAAAAATATTTGACATAATTTCCTATGATATGCCAATATTTCTGGTAAAATAAAGGGTATAATCCATCCGGGCCAGGTGCCTTAAGTGGTTGAAATGAATTGATAGCAGTTACAATTTCAGAGTCTTGTAAAGGAGTTAGTAAGCTACTTTGCTCAGCTAGGGTTAGGATATTAAAAGGGTGTATTACTGAATAGTGATTAGAAAAGGTTTTTTGGGTAGTAAAGAGATGATTATAATAAGAAGTAATGTCATCTCTAATTTTTTGAGGGTCAGTAATTCAATTTCCTCCTAAATCCTGAAGAGCAGTTATATGATTATGTCTACGTTGATTTAAAGACGTGAGGTGGAAAAATTTAGTATTAGCATCACCATTATTTTACCAGTTGATTCTTGATTTTAATTTCTAGAATTCCTCTTCCAGCTGAAGAATGTGATTAAATTCCAAAGCTAATGATTTTTTCAAACTTTGTAAAAAGAGGCTAGTTGGATAGTGAATAGATGCTTGACTCCCACCTAGTCTTGCCAGTAATTTAGTTTTACGCTTAAAGATGTTGCCAAAAATATTTTTGTTCAAAATTTGTACTGATTCCACAAATTGATTAATAGCAGGTATTAATAGCAAGTTATCAGACCACACTTGTTCTATTACTACTGAGAAAGTAGGATGGGTAGTCCAAATAGTTTCAAGCTTAAATATTTTTTTCTAGGCGTAGAACAATGTTGTAACTCAAGTTTTATAGGCAGTAATCAGAATGAGTACGAGGAAGATATGTTACCAAAACATCAACATAATATGATATCCACCCATAGTTAGCTAAAACACGATCAATACATTCTAATATTTTAACACTATTGTGTCTATCATTTGTCCAAGTGTAACGACTACCCTTATATCCTAAATTAGTTAAGAGGCAGTAATTAAAACAATCTAATAGTCTATTTGCTCTAGTATTATTTATAGGCAATCTACCAAATTTGTCCGAGGCATGTAGTATTTCATTAAAGTCACCCCCTAACAACCAAGGCCCTTATAATTATCAAATATACACCTAAGCTTATCCCATAATACTAGCCTAGATGCCAAATTAGTGCTTGCATAAATGACACTAAATAAAAAAGTAAAGGGCAAGGGGAGAACCTGAACATGACAATGGATTTCTTGTGTAGATGTGGCCACCTCCTCCACATTTACAAGAGCTGCATTCCATAAAATGATAATTCCTCCAGATTGTCCTACGGCAGATACCTCAATTATTCGTGTGAACTCAAAATCATCCTTCAAATGCTGGTGAGATTGGCAATGTGTCTCCAAAAGAACCACTAAAGTAGGCCGATTATAATCTAATAATGACCTAAAGTTCCTACGAAACTCAACAAATTGAGCACCCCTACAGTTCTATATTATAAAATTCATATGGGATGGTTGGAATTCACTCTGCCCGTTACTAAGCTCTCCTGGTTGAAGCCTGAAGGTGGGGAGAAATAACATTGCATATTTTCCCACTAGTGAATTTGTTGTAGGCCTTAAACGGAATGAGGTTGCAAGCAGATTTTGCGGGCACCTTATGTAAATATTTCTTTCAAACTCCTCCTTCTGGACATAGACTTTTATTCCATACAAGCATGCATGGACTTGTCTTGTCTCTCTGTTGTAGATGATTGCTGCGTCTAACTCTGCCTGAAAATTCACATCCTGTTCTTCATGCTCCTCTTGCACTAGTTGGTTATGATGCTGTAAAGATGGGGGAGGAGGAGGTGGTGCTGGTGAAGGGGGAGTTGTTGTACTTAGTAGAGGGGTGTGTGGTTGAGGATCCTAGTAGGGTTGGATCCAAGGAGTGTTTGGAGTAGGAGGAGGGTAAAATGGCATGTGGATGAGACTGGGATGGAGATGGGTTTGATCCCAGATTGGAGTGGGTAAGGGCAGCGGAAGATAGGGTGCAAGATGGGGAGCCTGCATCATTGACCAGTGGTAACGAGAGTAAAGCTCTAACCCTAGTTTCATCCACACCGTCACTATTTTAGCTAGGTCTCTTGGGTGATTGATCAGAACCGTCACTTCTTGATGATTAACCTCCATGGTGAAGGTCAATGCATGGTTGTGTAATCCCGCCTTGAGCCAAGATGCTAGGAGAGTTGGTGCATGTGGTGTTTGTGCCGTGTATATTATTGTATTTGGTTCCATTATTAGATGGGGTGGTGGTTGAGACTGGGAGTTAGGATTGTGTCGTAATTGTTAAGTGGTCTGTCGTGGTTGAGCTGTTGGACGGCGAAGATGGCTGAGAAAATTGAAGAGAAACATAGTCTTGAATGAGGGATTCTGGGAGTGGATGAGTCAAATAGATAGATACTATATTGGATTGTTGCAGTGGAGATGGAACAAAATCAATGGATGTGGGGGGCGGTTGAATAGATTGACAAGATGAGGGTGATTTGGACTGAAGGTGAGTAGTGGAAGACTCATCATGGTGTATTTGCATGGCAACAGTAACTGGAAATGATGGAGCTATTTCGGCGTTCAAAGGAGGAGGTGGAGGATTAGGTAGTGATGGATTATATTTTTCGTGTATAGGTGAAGAAGATATGGCTGGGTATTGGGGCATGCATTGCATGTGGGAATGGCTGTCATGTCTACATGCATGGATATTGATGGGTTTAGAAATTGGAGTAGGAATAGGGTTTGAAGCGTGCCTTGATTGGACCGAGTGCTTGGGCACTTGAGTGCTCTTTGAGAGGTGCAATTTATTATTATTAATAGACTCTAAGTTATAAGTAGTAGGTTTTAATAAAGTGTTATCATTAGAAGTATTATCAAGTAAAGTATTATACTGATTATTAAGTAGGACTTGGTTATTGTTAGTTGGTAACTTAGAATTAGCAAGTGTAGGATTAGTTTTCGGAGTTAACGTTAAGTTAGTAAAAGGAAGATGATTAGGGCTAATTACCCCATGCTTACCTGACTGATCTTCCTTCCTTGGCTCCACTAAGTGTAGCATTGCCATGTGATCATTAGTGTAAGAAGATCTTCTTAATCCAGGTTTCTTCGAGAATTGCACAAGTTTCTATTCTCCATTAGCCTGCTTAGAATTAGTAGGACTAGAATTAATCACATCCATGTGTTGATCCTTTTGGGACAGTGCAGTGGAAGGATCAATGTTGACAAGGTAATTGCAAGCCTTTTGATTAAGACCCATGCGACCACACTTTATACAAAGTAAATTTAACCCTTCACAGAGTATAATTTGTTTGTGATTAACAATATATAAGTGTGTTTTTAAGGGATGATCAAGGAGTACTTCTACACATAAACGAGCATATTGTCCTCTTGTAGTTGAAGCAGTGCAAGTATCCACTGATAATAGCTTACCAATTTTCTGACTTAACTTGTGCAGAATTTGATAATCATAATATTCCGTAGGTAATTCAGGTAAGCGTAACCAAACAGCAGAAGTTGTTAACTTTGCCTCAGAAGCTCTAAACATAGGTTCTCATTGACGTATGGAGAGAAAATGATTTAGAACAAACCAAGGACCACCCTGTAAGGCATGAATTTTATTTTCCTCTTTTTTAAACATTAACAGAAAAAAATCTGACCCTAAGTCAATTAGAGGGAGATTTTCAGTAGGTTTTCATAACACATATATTTTTTGTCAAAGGATTTGATGTTCCACTTTTCGTCCAAATACCTTAATAATGACTGCATGTTGCCATGGTTGATACAGTCTATTTTTGTCTTCCACAGATAAGGTTATAAATATGGCAGGGTCATCAGGAGCATCCATTTCATCCAAATTCTCCAAAGGATAAAAGGTTGGTGTGGAAGCCATAGATGTTGCAGAATCTAGAGTAGTTGATTTTAAGGATTGTGGATAAGATTTTTGTAAGGAAGGTGAGACCAAAGATGGCTCATGCATGTCTATATTCATACCTGTATGCACGTCAGGGCTGTTAAGGGGGGCAAAATTTGGTGATGACATCAAGTTTGATGGTAGTTGATCCAAGGGTTTTGGTAGTTTTGGTGGAATAGAGGTGGAGGAGTCAAACGTAGTAGAGCAGGTTATTGGGAGCATTGTTTCCCTTTTTTGCAATTTTATGGATTTTGTGCAACTAACTAACTCTAAGTGGTTATAACTAGCTATAGTTAATACATAAATAGTTGAGACCCACTATAATCAACACTCCCTCTCAAGCTGAGGAATGAAATACATCTTTCATACCTAGCATGCCTAATAGGTATGTATGTTGTGGCTTGCAAAGACCCTTAGTTAACAGATATGCTAGTTGCTCTGTTTTTCTGATATGTCGTGTATCAATTAAGCCTTGTACAATCTTTTCTTTCACAAAATGACAATCAATATCGATGTGTTTGGTTCTTTCATGAAAGATAGGATGAGCGGAAATTTGTGTAGAAGCTTTACTACCACAATGAAGTTGTATAGGCCGCCCTCCATCAATCCCCAATTCCTTGAAGAGTCCTATTATCCACACCACCTCTACTACATTAGAAGCCAAACTTAAAAATTCAGCTTCAGCAAAGCTTTTAGACACAATTTCCTATTTTTTGGATTTTAAAGATATCAATGCTTCACCAAATTTCACTGCATAGCCTATCACTGATCTCCTAATCTCCACACAAGCTCCCCAATCAGAATCACAATATGCAACTAACTACTTGCATGCTTCAGCAGGCATGAACAACCCAAGGCCAGGTGCAGTTTGGATGTACCTTACTACTCTTAAGGTAGCCTCCATGTTAGACAACTTAGATGCATGCATGTACTCACTGAGTACTTGAACCACAAAGGCAATGTCGGGATTTATCATAGCCAAGTTAGAATAGCTTGCCAACTAGCCTTTGATAGCCTCAATTATCTTCAAGTTCCTTATCCACTTTAGTATTATCATTTGGTATCTCCCTGTCAATGTGATGACCCGGCCAGTCGTCTTAAGAATTTATGCCCCGATACCCTATTAACTGCTTTCTCCAAGTCTATTTCTACTATTTTGAATTGCCGAGATGTTCGATTTTATGTTTCGGAGAGTTTTGGGACACTTAGTCCCTAAATGAGAGCTTTAGTGTTGGAAAGTTGCCCGTAGTCAGAACAGTGTAAAGATGACCTCGGAATAGAAATCCGATGGTTCCGTTAGCTTCGTTAGGTTATTTCGGGGTTGGGAGCGTGTTTAGAATGTGTTTTGGAGGTCCGTAACTAATTTAGGCTTGAAATGCCGAAGCTTGAATTTTTAAAGTTTTTGATCCGATAGTGAGATTTTGATCCGGGGGTCGGACTGGAATTCCAAAAGTTGCAATAGCTCCGTCATTTCATTTGGGATGTGTGTGCAAAATTTTAGGTCATTCGGACGTGGTTTGGTTAGGTTTTTGACCGAAAGCGTGTTTTGAGAGAATTTGACGTTCTTTGGCTTAAATAATTGATTAATTCAAGTTTCCGACGTTATTTTAGGTGGTTTAAGGATTGGTACAAGTTTCAATGATGCTATGGGATATTTTCATAGGTTTGGTTGAGGTCCCGGGGGCCTCGGGTGTGTTTCGGATGCTGAAAAGAGCATTTTTGGAGTTGTTCAAATTGCAGAACATCCTTCAGCTGTTGCAGACCCCTTCTCTTCTTCGCGATCGCGTACTCCTCCACGCGTTCACATAGAGTAATATGGGAGGAGGAAAAATTTCTTCTTTGTGTTTGCATTCAGTGCCCCCGCATTCGCAAAACCCTATCATTTCCTCCTTCGCGCTTGCAGCCAACCCATCGTGTTTGCATAGTTCTATTTGGCTCTGAGGGCTGAGCCCATTTTATTCATCGCGTTCGCATCCCCTGTGTCACGTCCGCGTAGCTTTGTAGCCCAGGCCTTCGTGTTCGCGTACTGTTCCTCGCGTTCGTGAAGAGCACTTTTGGAAGCATTCACTTTTCTTCTTTGCGAATGCGTGACTTCCTCCGCGTTGGTGATGCATTAAATACCTGGGCAGTTATAAACATTTCAAAATCCAAGGGTTAGCCATTTTTATCAAAACTCAAGCTTGAGAGCTCGGATTTTGAGAGAGATTTCAAGGGTTTTTCAGGGACAACGATTGGGTAACGATTCTAAACTCCTTTTTACTTGTAACCCTCTAATCTACTCTTGAATTCCTCTTCTAATTTCGGATTTTTGAATGGAAAATGGGTAAAACTTCATAGACCGAATTTTTGAGTTTTGAGTGGGTGTTTGACCTCCTATTTGAGAGATTTTTATATAGTTAGACTCATGAGAGTACGAGGGTTCTGAAAATTTTAATTTTATCCGATTATGAGATGTTGGCATGAGGGGCGTTTTGGTCATTTTATCTAATTTCGTGTCTTTGCTTTGAATTAAATAGTAGAATCAGTTGCTTGAGATGTTATTTACGATATGTAATTGAATTGAATAGATTTGAGCCATTTGGAGTCGGATACTAGGGGCAAACATGTGGTTTCGAGGTTATTTTGGAGCCGGTTCGAGGTAAGTGGCTTGTCTAATCTTGTGTGGGGGACTTTCCCCTTTGGATATGATGTTTGGTAATTGAATGCCTTGTACATGAGGTGACGAGCGCGTACTTGAGCTAATTGTTGTAAATCTGGTTTTACTTAGATATTTAGACTGAGTTTCTTTCTTACCTGCTTTATTCTATTTGCAATTATAGCCTGTGTAGGTTTAGAAAAGCATGCTTAGTTGTTCTAAATTGCCTATTTACTTAAGTTGCTTTGTTGGTACTACGTGAAGCATGTTAGGCTAGAACTACCTGTTGCCTTATTTTTCTTTGAACTTCACTTCTGAATATCTTCTTGTTGTGGCTGCGTATTTACATTGGGACTACGGATGTGGGATTCCGGTAGCTCCCTCCCCCTTATTTTTTTTACTTTGGGACTACGGGTTAGATTCCCGGTAGATCCCCCTGCACATTTACTTTGGGACACGGATCGAATTTTGGTAGATCCCCGCGCATTGATAGTTGGACTACGGGACGGTATCCCGGGAGATCCTTCAGATATACACACATGATGGACTATGGGACGGTATCCCGGGAGATCCCTGGACAGTTGATGGGATGGACTACAGGACGGTATCCTGGGAGATCCTCTTTGTTGATACTAGTATTGAGTTGTTTACTCCGTGTTACCTTATTCTTTGTGTGCTATTTATTTCTTTGTATTACCTGTCTTAGTTCACAGCCGTACTCATTATTACTGCTTATTTCATACTTTTGCAAAGCTTATTATTTTGTTTAACCTCAGTAGGGCCCTGACCTTCCTCGTCACTACCTGACCGAGTTTAGGCGTAGCACTTACTAAGTACCGTTGTTGTGTACTCATGCCCCTCCTGCGCATGTTTTCATATGCAGATCTAGGTACCTCCACCCAGGCGCATTATCCTTGAGGCAGGAAGAGCTATGGAGACTTTGAGGTACATCTGCCACGTCTGCAGACCGAAGAGTCTCCTTCTTTACTCTATCTTGTAGCGTTTAGCCTTCTATCGTACTTTTTTATGTAGACATTTCTGGAGATTAGAGCACTTTGTTGTATTCTTCTAGCTTGTGTTCCCGTGAGTTTTTGGGTTTTGGGCAAGAATTGTAGAAGTTTGAGTATTATGATGTATATGCCGAGTGGCATTTTACATTTCATTTCTTCTGTTTTAAATTTTGGATTTTTAAGTTATGTTTCTGAAAGTTTTGGATTTGTTTCTGTATTGTTAGGCTTACTTAGTCATAGGGACTAGGTGCCGTCACGACATGTTCACAGAGGCCGAACTGGGATCGTGACAAGTTGGTATCAGAGCTCTAGGTTCATAGGAGTCACGGAACAGAGGCCGGTTTATTAGAGTCTCGCTGATCGGTATGGAGACGTTTGTACTTATCTATGAGAGGCTATGTAACTGTTAGGAAAATTTTCACTTCATTTGATTTCCTTGTCGTGCGATATGTTGACATCACAATTCTAAACTTCTGTCTTCTATTTTCTCATAGATGGTGAGGACACATGATACTCGAGAGGATCAGGCACCCGTGCCTCCTCCTGCAGCCGTCAGAGGCCGAGGCTGAGGTAGTGGCCGAGGACGCGCACGTGGGCCAGCAAGAGCACCTACCTGAGCTGCCGCCGAGGTACCACCAGTAGATCCAACCGGATTCCAGGCACCTGACACGCCTACTTCCACTACTACTCCAGCCCTTCAAGAGACTTTGGCTCAGTTCATTAGTATGTACACCACCTTGGCTCATGCAGGGTTGCTTCCCCTTGTTGCAGCCACATCTTAGACTGGTGAGGAGCATAGACTCCCGCCGCCGCACTCCTGAGAAGTGAGTGCATGTTGAGCAAGTCCTAGAGATCATTCCAGTACCGCCTGTAGTGCTAGTTCAACTCGTGGATGGGGCAGCTGCTTCTGAGGACGAGCAGCAGAGGCTTGAGAGGTTCAACAAGTATGATCCTCTGGTATTCAGTGGACTAGCATCAGATGATGCCTTGGAGCTTCTAGAGGAGTGCCGCCATATTCTTTGCACTATAGGCATAGCCGGATCTAACGAGATTTCCTTTACTACCTTCCAGTTTCAGGGAGCCGCCTATGATTGGTGGCGCACATATGAGATAGATAGTCCAGACGAGGCTGCTTCACTGACCTGGACCCAGTTCTCAGATATGTTCCTGAGAGAGTATGTTCCTTAGAGCCTCAGGGACACATGGCGTGCAGAGTTTGAGCATTTGCACTAGGGTACTACGATAGTTTCAGAGTATGCTATCTGTTACAATAGATTGGCTAGGCATGCATCGGCTTTGGTTATTACTGTCCACGAGAGGGTTCGCCGGTTCATTGAGGGTCTTATCCCACCCATCAGATCTAGCATGGCTTGGGAGTTGGAGATTGACATTCCTTATCAGCAAGTAGTGAGCATTGCTAGGAGGATCGAGGGTATACTCGCTAGGGAGTGAGAAGAGAGAGGCCAAGAGGTCTCGAGAGTCGGGCCACTACTCTGGTGCCCGTACCCCAGCAGCAGGTCGACATGGTAGGGGTTATATGGGTCGCCCCATTCATTCAGCTCTTCCAGTAGCCAACAGTGCTCCGGCTCCTCCTAGACCTCAGGAGCCTTCCTATGCACCTCCGGTTTCTAGTGTGCCTCCTGCATGGGGTGCTTTCAAAGGTCAATCCATCAGACTTGTCCCTAGCCAGTCACAGCCACCACATCCTCCCAGAGCTTGTTTCAAGTGTGGTGGTACATGCCCTATGGTTAGGGACTGCCCCACACTTGGTAGGGGTGCATTTTCACAGACTGCTCAGCCACAACATGCTCCTTAGAGTTCTCAGGCCATGATCACAGCTCTGACTGCTACCCCATCTACCTAGCCAGCTAGGGGCGGAGGTTGGGGAGGTAGAGGTCGCTCTCGAGGGGGAGGCCAGGCCAAATATTATGCTATTCCTACTCATACCGAGGTTGTTGCCTCTGATTATGTCATTACAGGTATTATACTGGTTTGTCACGAAGATGCATCGGTTCTATTCAATCCAGGCTCTACATACTCTTATGTGTCTTCTTATTTTGGTCCGTATTTGGGTGTAGCCCGAGATTCCTTGAGTTCTCCTGTATATGTTTCTACTCCTATGGGGGATTTTCTTCTTGTGTACCGCTTTTATCGGTCATGTTTGGTTACTATTCGTGGTTTTGAGACTATAGCAAATTTATTATTACTCAGTATTGTTGATTTTGATATTATCTTAGACATGGATTGGTTGTCTCCCCATTATGCTATTCTTGATTGTCATGCCAAGATCGTGACGGGGGCTATGCCAGGTGTTCCGTGTGTTAAGTGGAGTGGTACTTTAGATCACACTCCCAATAGAGTTACATCCTTCCTTAAAGCTCAACGTATGGTTTAGAAGGGGTGTGCCGCATATCTAGCTTATGTGAGAGATGTTAGTGTTGATACCCCTTCTGTTTATTCGGTTCTAGTGGTACGGGACTATCCTGATGTGTTTCCAGCTGATCTTCCGGGCATGCTACCTGATAGAGATATTGATTTTGGCATTGATCTATTGCCGGGCACTCAATCCATCTCCATTCCTCCGTATCATATGTCTCCTCCTGAGTTGGAGAAGTTGAAGGATCAGTTATAGGAATTACTTGATAAGGGTTTTATTCGACCCAGTGTTTAACCTTGGGGTGCTCCTGTCTTGTTTGTGAAGAAGAAGGGTGGTTCTATGTGTATATGCATTGATTATCGTCAGTTGAACAAGGTTACAGTGAAGAACCATTATCCTTTGCCCCGTATTGATGATCTATTTGACAAGCTTTAGGGCGCACATGTATTTTCTAAGATTGACTTGCGCTCAGGTTACCATCAGTTGAAGATTCGGGAGCTAGATATCCCGAAGACTGCCTTTAGGAATCAGTACGGTCATTACGAGTTCCTTATTATGTCATTTGGGTTGACTAATGCCCCAACAGCTTTTATGCATTTGATGCACAATGTGTTCAGGCCATATCTCGACTCGTTAGTTATTATTTTCATAGATGATATTCTTGTATACTCCCGGAGTCGGGAAGATCATGAGCAGCACCTGAGGACCGTGCTTTAGACCCTGAGAGAGAAGAAGTTATATGCAAAGTTCTCAAAATGTGAGTTTTGGTTGGATTATGTGGCATTCTTAGGCCACATGGTATCGAGTGAGGGCATTCGGGTGGATCCGAAGAAGGTGGAGGCCATGCAGAGTTGGCCCAGGTCATCCTTAGCTACAGAGATTAACAGTTTCCTTGACTTGGTGGTCTTCTACCGTCATTTTGTGAAGGGGTTTCCCTCGATTGCAGCCCCTATGATTAGATTGACCTAGATGGGTGCTCAATTTCAGTGGACAGAGGAGAGTGAGGCGAGCTTTCAAAAGCTCAAGGCAGCTTTGATTGTAGCCCCAGTTTTGATATTTCCTACTGGTTCGGGGTCTTATACATTTTATCGTGATGCCTCACGAGTTGGCCTTGGAGCGGTGTTGATACAGGACGGTAGAGTGATTGCCTACGCGTCCAAACAATTGAAGATACATGAGAAGAATTAACCTGTCCACGACCTTGAGTTAACTACTATTGTTCATGCTTTGAAGATCTGGCGCCATTATTTGTACGGTGTTCCTTGTAAGATTTATACTGACCATCGGAGTTTGCAGCACTTGTTCAAGCAAAAGGATCTAAATTTGCGCCAGAGGAGATGGTTAGAGTTGCTGAAGGATTATGACATCATTATTCTATATCACCCAGGCAAGGCCAATGTGGTGGCTGATGCCTTCAGTCGCTGGGTGGAGAGTTTGGGGAGTTTAGCATATTTACCAGCTTCAAAGAGGCTAATAGTGATGGTTGTTCAGGCCTTAGCCAGTTAGTTTTAGAGATTGGATCCTTCGGAGCCCAGCTAGGTCCTAACTTGCGTGGTTTCTCGGTCTTCCTTGTTCGATCGTATCAGGGAGCGGCAGTATGATGAACCTCATTTACTTGTCCTCAAGGACACGGTTTAGCACTGTGATGCCAGAGATGTGACCATTGGAGATGACGGGGTATTGAGGATTCAGGGTCGGATTTGTGTGCCTAATGTTGATGGGCTTTGGGAGTTGATTTTAGCAGAGTCCCATATTTTACGATATTCCATCCATCCGGTGCCGCGAAGATGTATCAGGATTTGAGGGAGCACTATTGGTAGAGGCGGATGAAGAAGGATATAGTTCGATATATAGCTAGATGCCTCAACTGTCAGTAGGTGAACTATGAGCACCAGATACCGGGTGGGTTGCTTTAGCAGATAGAGATTTCGGAGTGGAAGTGGGAGCGGATCACCATGGACTTTGTAGTTGGACTCCCACGGACCTCGAAAAAGTTAGATGCCATTTGGGTGATTGTAGATTGGCTGACCAAGTCCGCTTATTTTATTCCTATGTGTACTACTTATCCATCGGAGAGGTTGGCGGAGATTTATATCCGGGAGATCATTTATCTGCATGGTATTCCGGTTTCTATTATTTCAGACAGAGGTACTCAGTTTACATCACAGTTCTGGAGAGCCGTTCAGCAAGAGTTTGGTACTCGGGTGGAGTTGAGCACAATATTTCACCCCTAGATGGACGGACAGTCCGAGCACAATATTCATATTCTTGAGGATATGCTCTGTGCGTGTGTGATTGAGTTTAGAGGGTCTTGGAATCAGTTCTTGCCATTACCGGAGTTTGCTTACAACAACAGTTATCAGTCCAGCATTGAGATGGCGTCGTTTGAGGCTTTATATGGTAGGAGATGCAGATCTCCGGTGGGTTGGTTTCAGCCAGGTGAGGCCAGGCTATTGGGCACAGAGTTGTTTCAGGATGCATTGGAGAAGGTTAAAGTGATTCAGGATAGACTCTGTACAGCCCAGTCTAGACAGAAGAGCTACGCGGATCGGAAGGTTCGTGATGTTTCATATATGGTCGGAGAGCGGGTTCTGCTTCGGGTTTCGCCTAGGAAAGGTGTTATGAGATTTAGAAGAAAGGGAAGTTGAGTCCGAGATTTATTGGCCCTCTTGAGATATTGAGGCATATTGGGGAGGTTGCTTATAAGCTTGCCTTACCTCCCAGCTTGGTAGGAGTTCATCCGGTATTTCATGTTTCAATACCCCGGAGATATCATGGTGACCCGTCGCACATGTTGGATTTCAGTTCAGTCCAGTTGGACAAGGATATATCCTATGTTGAGGAGCCAGTGGCTATATTGGACAGGCAGGTCAGAAAGTTGAGGTCAAAGAAAATTCCTTTAGTAAAGGTTCAGTGGCGGGGTCAGCCGGCCGAGGAGGCGATGTGGGAGACCGAGCAGGATATGCGCATCAATTACCCTCGTCTTTTCACTACTTCAGGTATGTCGCTATGCTCGTTCGAGGACGAACGAATGTTTAAGTGTAGGAGGATGTGACGATTCGGCCGGTCATCTTAAGAATTTACGCCCCGATCCCCTATTAACTGCTATCCCCAAGTCTATTTCTGCTAATTTGAATTGTCGGGATGTTTGGTTTTGAGTTTCGGAGAGTTTTGGGACACTTAGTCCCTAAATGAGAGCTTAAGTGTTGGAAAGTTGCCCGTAGTCAGAACAGTGTGAAGACGGCCTCGGAATGGAATATCGATGGTTCTGTTAGCTCCGTTAGGTAATTTTGGGGTTGGGAGCATGTTCGGAATGTGTTTTGGAGATCCGTAGCTAATTTAGGCTTGAAATGCCAAAGCTTGAATTTTTGAGGTTTCCAGTCTGATAGTGAGATTTTGATCCAAGGGTCGGAATGGAATTCCGGAAGTTGCAGAAGCTCCGTCATGTCATTTGGGATGTGTGTACAAAATTTCAGGTCATTCGGACGTGGTTTGGTTAGGTTTTTAATTGAAAGCGTGTTTTGAGAGACTTTGAAGTTCTTAGGCTTAAATCATTGATTAATTCGAGTTTCCGACGTTGTTTTAGGTGGTTTAAGGATTGGTACAAGTTTGAATGATGTTATGAGATGTGTCCGTAGGTTTGGTTGAGGTCTCGGGGGCCTCGGGTGTGTTTCGGAGGCACAACAGAGCATTTTTGGAGTTGTTCAAATTGCAGAAAATCTTTCAGCTGTTGCAGACCCCTTCTCTTCTTCGCGATCACATCCTCCTCCACGCGTTCGCGTAGAGTAATCTAGGAGGAGTACAAATTTCTTCTTCGCATTCACGTTCAGTGCCCCCACATTCGCGAAGCCCTGTCATTTCCTCCTTCGCGTTTGCAGCCAACCCATCGCGCTCGCATAGTTCTATTTGGCTCTGAAGGCTGAGCCCATTTTATTCATCGCGTTCGCATCCCCCGTGTCGCATTCACGTAGCTTTGTCAGCCTAGGCCTTCGCTTTCGCGTACTGTTGCTCGCGTTTGCGAAGAGAATTTTTGGCAGCCTTCACTTTTCTTCTTCGCGAACGCGTGACTACCTCCGCGTTCGCGATGCATTAAATACCTGGGTAGTTATAAACATTTCAAAATCCGAGGGTTAGCCATTTTTACCAAAAATCAAGCTTGAGAGCTCGTATTTGAGGGAGATTTCGAGGGTTTTTCAGGGACAACAATTGGGTAACGATTCAAACTCCTTTTTACTTGTAACCCACTAATCTAATCATGAATTACTCTTCTAATTTTGGATTTTTGAATGAAAAATGGGTAAAACTTCATAGACCAAATTTTTTGAGTTTTGAGTGGATGTTTGACCTCCAATTTGGGAGATTTTTATATGGTTAGACTCGTGAGAGTACGAGGGTTCTGAAAATGTTAATTTCATCCAATTCTGAGACGCTGGCCTTAGGGGCATTTTTGTCATTTTACCTAATTTCGCGTATTAGCTTTGAAATAAATAGTAGAATTAGTTGCTTGAGATGTTATTTACGATATGTAATTGAATTGAATAGATTTGAGCCATTTGGAGTCGGATTCTCGGGGCAAACATGTGGTTTCGAGTTGATTTTGTAGCCGGTTCGAGATAAGTGGCTTGTCTAATCTTGTGTGGGGGACTTTCCCCTTTACATATGATATTTGGTAATTGAATGCCTTGTACTGAGGTGACGAGCGCGTACTTGAGCTAATTGTTGAAAATCCAATTTTACTTAAATATTTAGACTGAGTTTCTTCCTTACCTGCTTTATTCTATTTGCAATAATAGCCCGTGTTAGTTTAGAAAAGCATGCTTAGTTGATCTAAATTGCCTATTTGCTTAAGTTGCTTTGTTTGTACTACGTGAAACATGTTAGTCTCGAACTACCCGTTGCCTTGTATTTTAGTCTAGAACTACCCGTTGCCTTGTATTTCTTTGAACTTCACTTCTGAATATGTTCTTGTTGTGGCTGCGTATTTACACTGGGACTACGGATGTGGGATTCCGGTAGCTCCCCTCCTTGTTTGTTTACTTTGGGACTACGAGTTAGATTCCCAGTAGATCCCCCTGCACATTTATTTTGGGACTATAAATCGTATTTCGGTAGATATTGATAGTTGGGCTACGGGAAGGTATCCCGGGAGATCCTTCAGATATACACACATGATGGACTACGGGATGGTATCACGGGAGATCCTTGGACAGTTGGTGGGATGGACTACAGGACGGTATCCTGGGAGATCCTTGTTGTTGGTACTAGTATGGAGCTGTTTACTCCGTGTTACCTTATTCTCTGTGTGTTATTTATTGCTTTGTATAACCTATCTTACTTCATAGCCGTACTTATTATTACTGCGTATTTCATACTGTTGCAAAACGTATTATTATGTTTAACCTCATTAGGGCCCTGACCTTCCTCGTCACTACCCGACCGAGGTTAGGCTTTCCACTTACTGAGTACCGTTGTGGTGTACTCATGCCCCTTCTGCGCATGTTTTCATGTGCAGATCTAGGTACCTCCACCCAGATGCATTATCCTTGAGGCAGGGAGAGCTACAGAGACTTCGAGGTACATCTTCCGTGTCCGCAGACCGAAGAGTCTCCTTATTTACTCTATCTTGCAGCGTTTAACCTTCTATCATACTTTTTGATATAGACATTTCTGGAGATTAGAGCAGTTTACTGTATTCTTCTAGTTTGTGTTCCCGTGAGTTTCCAGGTTTTGGGCAAGAATTGTAGAAGTTTGAGTATTATGCTGTATATGCCGAGTGGCATTTTAGATTTTATTTCTTCGGTTTTAAATTTTGGATTTTTAAGTTATGTTTCCGCAAGTTTTCGATTTATTTCCACATTGTGAGGCTTACCTAGTCATAGGGACTAGGTGCCGTCACGACATGTTCAAGGAGGGCGAACTGGGATCGTGACAGTCAAATTCAATGTATGTGAGCTTATGACTGAATTCCAAAGGTGTAGTAGCTGCCTTTCCACCTACTAGGCCAATCTCTGACACTAGTTCTAGAGCATATTTCCTTTGAAACATAACTATACCTTCCTAGGACCTAGAAACTCAATACCAAGGAAGTATTTGAGTTCACTAAGGTCTTTCATCTTAAATCTCGCTTGCAAACTTTTTCTGACTTCTTTGATCAAGGCTAGAATGCTTCTAATTACTAGGAGATCATTCACAGAGACTAGGATGACAACTAGTTTTGAGTCTACTTTTTTTTGTAAAAAGAGAATAATCATAGTGAGATTGAACAAAGCCCATATCTACAAATACTTCAGTTAACTTAAGATTCTACTGCCTAGGAGCCTGTTTCAATCCATATAGTGACTTATGTAGTATGCACACCTGCTGACACCCCCCCGGCTTAAAAAGCTATCTAGAATATGTATGTACACTTCCTCTAGAGGATATCCTTGGAGAAAAGCATTATGAACATCCATCTAAAACATATACCAACCAGAAGTAGCAGCTAAGGCAACTATGGCTCTTACAGTGACCATTTTAGCTACTAGTGAGAAAGTTTTTGTATAATCCAATCCTTCTTGATTGTCGGCTGCAGCCTTTAGATACCAACCTATCTTTATATCTTTCCACCTCACCAGAAGACTTGTATTTGAATTGAAATACCCACTTGCAGCCTATAGGAACCTTCCCGGGGGAAGGGAGACAATGGACAGAATGTTGTTTTCTTCAAAAGTAGTGATCTCAGCCTGCATAGTCTCAACCCACTTAGGGTCTTGACTGGCTTCTAAGAAGGACCTAGGCTCCACAATGGCTGAAAATGCAACCAGAGAGGATATGATGCCAAGGGACAGGTGATCATAGGCCATACGGTTGGTCATAGGATATGGGCAAGCTGACTTCTTTGGTGGAACCACATAGTCTGATAACAACACATGTGGTTTAATAAGTCTAGAAGACATCTTGGTTGTCACTGAAGGGGCAGATGGTTCACAGGCTGATGTAGAGGGAGATACTGTGTGGATAAATGAGATTGAACAGGAGTGAGAGGAGCTCAATTAGTGTCAGCAATATTATCATTGTTTGGACTTATAGATATTGCAGGTAAGGAAGCATAACTAGGAATAGCAACTGATTGAATTGGTTGCTCTACAAAGTCCAGGACAGGAAATAAAGGAGATGCACAAGAAGACATATGCTTGAATAAGAACATTTCTTCCTTGAAGAACGTGTCCCTACTTGCAAAAAATCTTTTGGAGCAAAAGTCATAGATGACATAGGCCTTCTAGGAGGATGAATAGCCCATGTGCATAACTGGGATTGCTCAGGGACAGAATTTATCTCCTTTTTTCACCTGAGTAGTATCACAAAGACTTCCAAATACCCTCAGATGTTATCCACTTTAGGTCATGTGGTGCCTAAGCCCGCCGCCAAGCAAGCCAACGGTGATTTATCAATTTAGTTACTCATTTTATTATTTTCCAACTCATAAATTTTAATAAGGAAGGAAATTTACACTTTTAAATCCACGGGAACGTACAAAACTTGTAGCTTATAAGAGAAATGAAAGGCGATGAAAATATATAGAATTGTAAGCATCAAGTAGTATATCCCAAAACCTGGTATCACAAGTGCATGAGCATTTACTAAGAAGTTCAATAATAATACAAATCTGAAGAGAATGTAAATGAGACAAGATAAAATAAATAGTACGATGGAGACTTTATGGACTGCAATGTGTAGCCTGCAATGCAACTCATATAAAGTCTCCTAAACAATTGCGCCTATGTACCAGGATGATCACCCAATGAACCTGTCAGATCCTGCACATTTAGTGCACAAGTGCAGTATGAGTACGTAAATCAAGGTGTACCTAGTAAGTATTTAGCCTAACCCCAGAGAAGTAGTGACGAGGGGTCGAGTCCAATAAATCATATACATTGAGAAGTAAATAACTGTGAGGCAGACCAAGTAAACGGTATGAACAAAATATAAATATGAGGTACAATCCCCCTCTGAACTGTAAACTCAAGCTCTCACTTAGCAGTTACCTCCTCAATCAGAGTATATATAAAATAGACCTCACCAGATAGATTGTCACAACTCAAATCAGGAAAAACACATAGATATGCTGGTTTCTTGTCAAATATTACACATGACACTGAAGTGTTTTATAGAGATGCTGAGGCGAAAGGCTCGATCCCATCATAATATATGCACTGACAAGGGTCGAATGGAATGAACCATAAATGCATCTATTATACTGTCGAGGTGAATGACCCCCTCCCATAAGAGTCTGGCACATTGTCCTGCCGAGGCGAATGACCCGATCACACTCACGAATAAATGTGAGAGTTGTGAATTTTAAGGAAAGCCCTTCGATGAAAACATATAGCGCAGGAGAAACTCGTAAGAGGAGCATAATTATTCTGCGGCTAATCATGCAATTCGTCAAATCTCTACAATAGCAAGTCTATCACTCTACACCAGCCTAGTGTTAAATCGTAACATAAAATAAAGGAATTTAAGAGGCAAGGACAACTCAAATAGTGCAGTTAAAGCACTGCGTGAACCTAAGTATACCCGAGCATGATATGCATAGCTCCCACAATATGTAACACATAAGATTGTAACACCTACGAGGTAAATTCCTCCTCACTGGATTAGACAGGAGACTTAGCGCGCTCCAAAGATCCATAACCAGCTCCAATGCCTCTCTTACTCTTCAATTCAAAGACAAATTATCCAAAACCAGTCAAACAACGTGAAAATCAATCAAAATATACTCCAATGCTTACTATTTAAAAATTTATAACAATTCCAACTCCGTTGGAAAAGTTAATAAAGTCAACCCTCAGGCCCACGCGCTCAGATTTTGAAATTTTTCGAAGATAAACTTTACCCATAACACTACGAACTCAAATATATAATTTATTCCTAATTCCATGTCTAATTTTGTGATAAAAATAAAAAAAAATCAATTTTTAGGTTTCTTTCAAAATCTCACAATTTTTACTAATTTCCATGTTTAAATCCACATATAATCCATGTATTTCACTAGCATTCTGTGGAAATTATTTACCTTGCAATGTTTGATGAAAATCCCCCCTTGAAGCTCTCCAAAAATCGGTAAACCAAGAGAGAATGAAAGAAAATGGGCCAAATACCATATAAAATCAAGTCTGCCCAGGCCCGTCCTTCTCCGCAATCACGGGAACATCTTAGCGATCACGAAGGCTAAAAATCATTGCCTTCAAAATTTCTCTACGCATTCGCGACCATAGGTGAGCATTCATGAAGCCTTCTAACCACTACCCTTCATATTTGCGGGCCACAAGCCGCGTTCGTGAAGGCTTAAAGCCTAGCAGGCCTTAGCTACCCTTCCTCTTCATGTTCGCGACCCCATCTCGTGTTCGCGGAGGCTTCCCTAACCTCTGCTCTGCGTTCGCATCTCCTTCACCACATTCGTGATAGGAAAATCATAGTAGTCCCTTCAATCCTTCTTCACGAATGCATGAGACCCTTTGCGTTCGTTAAGGAGGAAACCAGACGGCAACAATAGCAGTGAAAAACAAGGAGAATTTTTTTGAAACCACCCCGAAACTTACCGAGTTACCCGGGACCCCTTCTAATCATAGAAACCATTCTGAAAACATGATGTAAACTTGCTCGTATGATGATTTTCATCTTAGGCATATGTTAGGATTTGGATTTGGAAGTTCGTAGGTTGATTTGATTCTTTTTAGCAAAAGTAGGACGATTTAAGATTTAGAAGGTTGATAAATTTGACCGAGAGTTGACTTTATTGGTATCAGATCCAGATTATGATTTCGGGAGTTAGTATAGGTCTGTTATGTCACTTAGGACTTTCATGCAAAATTTGAGGTCATTCTTTGTTGGTTTGGTATAGTTCGGCATGAGTTTTAGAAGTTTAAAAGTTAATTACTTCATTAGCCTTGAATTGATGTGCAATTCATGATTTTTATGTTGTTTGGTGCGATTTTAGGTCTCGAGTAGATTTGCGTTATATTTTGGGACTGGTTTATGTGATTGGATGGGGTCCTGGAGGCCCCGGGTGTGTTTTAAATGTGTTTGGATTGTATCGTGCTCTTATTTGATATTTTAGCGGCGTTTCTTTGGGAATAAAGGGAACAACATTAAGAAGAGACCTTTTATTTGTGATTAGATTAAAACATTAGATCCGTATCGTGTTTACGGAGCCATAACAATAAGAATCGTCGAATTCCGATGTTGTATGAGAGAGAGTTATGCCCATTTCTGCGTCAGACAAGATTGCTGGTTTCTAGTGCGAAGCTTTGTTCTTCACGATCGCGAGAGATTTTTCGCGAACACAAAGAAGGATTTATGGGTTGACCAGTCAATGCAAAAAATTTCTCTTCGCAAATGCGAAGGTCTCCCGCGAAGGCGATGTAGAAAAATCATCTGGATAGTGTTTTAAACCGAGAATTTTAGTATTTTGGGCATATCTTCAGTTATAGAGATCCGTTTGAGGTGATATTTGCGGCGTTGTTCTCGTCTCAATAAAGGGGTAAATATATGACCTTTATTTTGATTTTTCTCCATGATTATTTTTGTTCGTTATTATTTTTATACATGTTAGGATTGTAGAAATTGGGGTTTTGAGCCCCAAAGTTGAGAAATAATAAATCCTTGGTTTGAGGGTCGATTCATGGATGAAATTGGGTGATTTTCTGAATATAGATCATATGAGTTATGGGTAATATTTATTTTCAATAATTTTCGAATTCACGGCATGTGGGCCCGAGGGTTGATTTTATTGACTTTGTGAGCGAAGATAGGAATTGTTATAAACTGATTTATTATGAGTATTAGAGTATATTTTTATTAGTTTGCATATTATTTGACTAGTTTTGGAGGGACGAGCATCTATTTGAGGTGTTAGAGTAGCGTTGGAGCCGGTTATGGAACTTTGGAGCGAGGTGAGTCTCATGTCTAACCCTGTGAAGGGGAATTTACCCTGTAGGTGTTACATTCTTATGTGCTATATGTTGTGGGAGATACGCACGTATGAGGTGACGGGTGCCCGTGCGTATGCTATAATTCCTAATTATGTCCGAGTAGACTTAAGTTCATGCCATTCTATAATTACACTATATGTGTTATCTTTGCTCGTTTAATTCTTTTATTTTGTGTTATGACTTGAGACTAGACTTGCATAGGGTGATAGATTCGCTATTGTAGAGATGTGATGAGTACTTGATAATCCGCGGAATAATTTGTGCTTCCCTTATGAATTTCTCCCGCGTTGTGCGCATTCATTGCAAAGTTTTTCTTAAATTTTATAACTCACACGTATATTCATGAGTGGAGTCAAATACCCATTAAAGCTTCTTACTCTTATGGGATCGGTCTGTTCGCCTCAGCTAGATTTTGTACCATGCTCTTGTGGGAGCGGGCCGTTTGCCTCGGCAGTATAATAGATGCATTTATGGTTCGTGCTGCTCGACCCTCGGCGGTGTACATTTTATGATAGGAACGGGCCGTTTGTCTCGGCAGTGTCATATTCCTTCTGGGATCCGACCATAAGACCTCAGCATAATCGTGTGATATATCGCCAACAGTCAGAATGTTCACGAGATTATCCTTCCACTAATGCCCGACACTTTATATGGTATTTTCTTATTCATTTGAAATTGGCATTTGATATTTCTGAGCTGTTGAGATAGAATACGAGATTTAGAAATTGATATCGTTAAAAGAGCTTTTGGAAGATTATGTTAGTTACAGATTTACCTCACTACTACTGTAGTGCTTCTTATCTGTCCATAATTTACCATATTGATTTATTAGACCACTAGTAAGTGTCGATGTCGATCACTCATTACTACCTCTTCGGGGTTAGGCTAGAGACTTACTGGGTACGCGTTGATTTACATACTCATGATGCGCTTCTGCACTAAATGTGCAGGATCTGACAGGTTCATTTGGTGATCATTTTGGTGCATAGGCGCAACTGTTTAGGAGACTTTATATGAGCTGCGTTCCAGGCTACGCATCACAGTCCATAAAGTCTCCATCGTACTATTTATTTTATACTGTCTCATTTACATTTTAAACAGATGTTGTATTATTATTGTACTCCTTAGTGAATGCTCATGCACTTGTGACACCGAGTTTTGAGATACACTAGTTGATGCTTATGGTTCTGTATATCTTTCATTTCTTTTATGAACTACTAATTTTGTACATCCTCGTGGATTTAAAAGTTTAAATGTCCTTCCTTATTAAAATTTATAATTTTGAAAGTAATAAATGAACAACTAATGTGATAATTCATCGTTAGCTTGTCTGATGGAGGCGTTAGGTGCCATCACGACCTATAGAGGATTTTGGGTCGTGAAAATACTCAATACTTTTTTTTTTGCTTAAAGACAAGCTATTATTGTTATGCAGGAATTGAAAGAGAATTATTATAGACTGGGACTGATCTTAATGAAACAACACCGTAGAGAAAGCAAATAAAGGTGGTTCACTCCAGAAATGATCTTCACACTCAACGTGTCACGACCCAAAACCACTAAGGGTCGTGGTAGCGCCGGACACCTCTGTCAGGGCAAGCCAACTAACTTATCAATTAATTCCTCTTTTAATACTTTTAAAAATCTAAGTTTTCTCCTTCCATTCTTATAAATAAAAGTCCACTACTAGAATTTAAATTTAAATAATAACAATTTGAACAAATCCGTTGTAAACCCTTCCAGAAACCCGGTGTCACAAGTACATGAGCGACTACTGATAAGAGAAATAAAATACAACATCCGCCCGGAATACAGTGGGCGAAAAGCAAATACAGTACATTGGAAGGAACTACTCTAGCTGCGGTCGCCTCCATGATGCAGCTCACCTAGTCCCAGTATCGTCCATGCTGCTATACCCAATAGGCTGCTAGAGGTGTATATATATACCTGTGCAACAAAAATGCATAGAAGTGTAGTATGAGTACGTAATCAACGTGTACTCAGTGAGTATCCCGCCTAATCCCGAAGGGGTAGAGACGAGATGGCCAACTCCGCCACTCACTATAGGTCAATTAGCAATATTCTAAAAAAAGTGCGAGAATAATAATGGATTTGTATAAAAGTTCTGATCGTAAAGGCAGCGAAATAGGTAAACACCTTCAACAATAAATCCAGGGCTTCTAAAGTCTGTTCTTTATTATCTTATCAGTTTATGTCAAGCCACATAGGGCCAATTCCACATTTACAAATTTCCAAGTAACAGATAAACATGCGCAAATCATGCCGAGGTCGACGGCCCGCTCCAACAGAATGTAAATTGTGCACTGCCGAGGGTTGAACAGCACGAACTATAGATGCATCTATTATCACCGAGGCGTTCGACCCGTTCCATAAATACACACGTATCCTGCTCGTGAAT
>MU754987.1:0-59129 GCA_026770625.1 Nicotiana glauca | reverse complement strand
TCCAGGGAACGCTCCTGTGGTCCCGCTTATGCGGACACACAGGCCGCTTCTGCGGTCCAAACGAGACCCCTCACTTTCGCTTCTGCGACTTTCCAACCGCAGGTGTGGTACTATTTATCCAACTTTCGATCTGTTAACCAGCCGGAATCCACCCGAGGCCCCCGGGACCCCAACCAATCATACCAACCTATCCCAAAACACATTACGGACCTGCTCGAGGCCTCAAATCATATCAAACAATACCAAAATCACGAATTACACCTCAATTCAAGCTTTATGAACTTTGAAGTTTCCAACTTCTATCTCCGATGCCGAAACCTATCAAATCACGTCCGATTGACTTCAAATTTTGCACACTAGTCATATTTGACATTACAGACCTATTCCAACTTCCGGAATTGGATTTTGACCCCGATATCAAAAAGTCCACTCCTGGTCAAACTTTTCAAAACCTTCAAATTTCTATCTTTAGCCAAATAGCTTTAAAATGACCTACGGACCTCCGAATTCACTTCCGATCGTGCCTCCAACTCCAGAATCACCATACGGAGCTACTCCCATTCTCAGAATCCCAAAAGGACATCGATAATGCTGAAATGCACTTCAAGCCAAACTTAAGAAATTTCTTCAAAAATGGTAACTTTCACAATGGGCGCCAAAACGCTCCCGGGTTACCCAAAACCCGCACCGGGCATACGTCCAAGTCTGAAATCATCATACGAACCTGCTGGAACCTTCAGATCCTGATTCTGAGGTCGTTTACTCAAAAATCCAATCCTAGTTCATTTCTCCAACTTTAAGCTTTCAAAAAGGAGACTTTCCATTTAAATTCAACTCCGATATTCCTGAACTTCAATTCTTACCATACGCAGAAGTCACAATACCTGAAATGAAGCTGCTCATGGCCTCAGACTGCTGAACAATGCGCTAGGGCTCAAAACGACCGGTCGGGTCGTTACATTCTCTCCCATTTAAACATACGTTTGTCCCCGAACGTGCTGAGAATTATACCGAAATAGTCTGAAATCATTGTTTAGCACCTGATTCACCTTACCGTGCTGCCACAACTCAGCTGAGCACATTAGCCCGATATATTCTGAAGATATTTCCTTTTATCCAAGCTACTAAGCCTTAAAGCCCATTTCCAACATCCGGAATTCTATGCCAGGCCTGTTTTCATCATAATATCACCAAATCATTCACCGCACGCTGTACCCAACATGACTGCATAACTTTGCTGAATTCATACTTTGCATCACTTTACTCATAGTACCACAATAACATTCTGTTTGAATTAATCAAAATTCCACGAATCCGATGCTCCCATTGCACCTCATGACCTACATAGGTCTTACTCTAACTATTACAATACCGCCACGACGGATGAGATGCCGAAATTCATAATCAACTGCCGAGTCAACCAATCATTGAGTCTATATTTCTGACAAGAAAAATTGCTACATTCTGAACCTAATAGTGACCTTTGCTCCTTAGTATACTTCATATAATCACATTGCATTGATCTTAAATCCTATAATCTCATCTTATCCAGTACGAACTGCTCGGCAATAAGCCACTCCGAATGCGATCACAAGTCTCATATGATGCCACAATGTGCCAATGGCCACCACTCCGAACACAACACAATAGGAAATCGAGCTCTGGAAGGAATTACCTAACTCCCGCACTACTACGAACTTTCCGTAGAAAAATAGGAAACAGAACATACAAAATGGGCATATAGAAAACTACACTCATCGTCACACTGTTGCGGCGCGCAACCCGGTCCAAATAACATACACATGGCAGCGTGCCACCCGATCCAAATAACATACACATGGCGGCGTGCCACCCGATCCAAATAATATGCCCATGGCGGCGTGCCACCCGATCCACACATAGATCTCCCATAAGGAGATTGCACTTCGAGCTAAATCCGCTCATTACAATAAAAATATCGAATTTTGATCGTAAGTATGCTAAGTGCATAATACCATCCCCGAGGAAACATATAGCGCTATAGGCTACAAAACTTAAGCACAATTGAGGTGCGATATACAATCTGAATCTCGAGAGCCATTTGGCTCATATGACATTATCACCACACGGAATCTCAACACATAAAAATTTACCAAGCCGTCTCACGACTCACATGGCGCATTACATCATTACCTGGAATAGCTGATGACAAAATAACACCCCGACTGTTCCTCCATAAGGAACGCTTGCTGAACGAACACAACTGCCCTGATATAAAGCCCAAATTCACATTTAAATCCATCCACCAACCTCAAGTCGATCCTGATCATATCAAATTTAAGCCAATGACCTTTCAAAAGTCCATACTAATTTCCTTCTTCTCATAACACACAAGAACAAACGTCATAACCGGAGCAAACCTCCTCGGTTCCTAACCCAATATACAAAGTGCCCTCCAGGCATAAATTCTCAAATTAATGATATTACATAATCCTCATACTTGGTTTAAATCTTTAGCCAATCAAGTGACTACATGTCACACTTATACAATCTTTCCGTGGGACACACTCCCAAAATCTTTCGAAATACATAACGGGTCCGCACATCTAAGCCATCGGACGCACTAACGCTGAAAAGCGTTCCAGAATCCTTAACCGGGATACGAAACCTCTTCATCAACACATCGACCTCAAGTGACGCTGTAGACAGTACCAATTTACTTTAATCATTCAACCACTTCTTTGCTCATCCGAGCCCGTGATATCCTTGCCAGCCCAAGCTGCAACATTGATCCTTACTTCGAATTCCCATGCTACTCGCTGCACCCAACGTGCCAACATACGATAGAACATAATTTTCATCATACTCCGAAATCATTAATATTTTTAACACTTCATCATATAATAACTTCACACCTAACTCACTTCGGGAGAACCATAGCAACACACAGGTGAATTCCCATGACCGTAGAATATGAAAATCTGCAAGTAGTGGTCCAAGCCACCATAATCCCCTTTTCGGAATCTGTTTCCACATAATGAGCCATAAAAATAGAAGGCTGCTGAATAACATCAATTGCGGCAGCTGACAAGGCTGGTACATACCGTGACGAATCGTACACATAACTTGATCATGCCGAATGAACTGATCACAAATCCCAACATGCCCAAATTCATCTGTGGCTAATCAATCCCTTTCCTTCCAATTTATCCTTGATTGCCTTAGAAATAATAATAACTCCCTTCAACACCTAACTTATTCCAACCGCACTCACTCCGAGTGACCTTAAATCGTGAGACCATGCTATCTCAAATTCCATGAACCATTTCATGTTTCTCAAATGCTACACCGCAAGTCAAAACACCATAGAACATTCTATGCCTTTCTTCATAATCTATTTTCCAAGATTGATTCTCAACTGCCCTATAGGCTCGAAACCATTAGGCACCACACTTTACCCCTTGAATCCACTAGGACCGTTGCTGATAGCCACCCACTCTGACTTGTTCCCAAATATAATTCACTCCATAAATCTTATAACACACGAATACCCTCTCGGCGAAGCACCCGACGAAATTGCTTTCTCTGCAACCTGTATCCCTACGAGGCATCAATCCTGAACCTCTTTCCAAGTCCGAACATGAGCCCATAAGGCCAACCATCGCATGCCTTCAACAATTCATTTGCTCGAATTACCACCTATGGTCTTTTCTTGTAGTTGAATTAACCCATCAATATGCTAATAACTAGAAATCACGCAAGTAGTTAATCATACGGCCCAATCACAAGCGGTGGGACTCTCCCACTTAGCTTGAAGCCATCATTCCACCATTCTTGAGTTTGCCCGACCTTTTTACCTCTTATTGACTTAACCTTACGCTACCAATTATCAAAATCTCTCGGGATCTTCCTGTAAATCCCCATCTTTCATATTTTGAGTCTTAATCCACATTCGCACGACCGATCTCTTTGTTGAACAACCAATATATTTCCTTGCAGAAGCTTCGCCAACCACACGATCGCTAATCTGCTCACGGGGAATAACCCACCTAGGGGAATCACCTCCCGACACCTTCCGACGCTTCCGCACGGGGTATATTCACTATGACACCAATAGCCCATCTTGAGTCCGAGCTCACCTTCCAGTTGCACAAGCCCATTCACCCCTCGCGGACATCAATTACATGCGCGGCAACATCCTTCCAAATTCAGGGTTATGCTACACCCTCCTCCATTTCAAGCAGCTCCTTTCCGCCATATAAATCTTCTGCCGCATAATAGCCCATACTTTGAATCATACCCGCGGACTTCGATCACCAATCATTAAAATCTCCAATTCGATCCAAACTCTCCTTAAGGCGCGTAGTCTTCCTACTACCAAGCCCATATGCAACACCCGCTACTCTCCTACTTTGGCGAAACTCATCTCCTTAATCGGTCACTCGACCTTGCTCCTCATACTTGGCCTTCTAGAAATTTTAAACACCATCTGGAACTTCCCACATGTCCTTCCTCTTACTTTGCTGCTCAATTGTTGCCTTAAATGAAATCTATCTTCGTGGCACTTGAATCCACCATTGCTGCTAACTTTAAACCTTTCCAAAGGTCATCTTTATCGAGCCGTCAATATTAGAAATCTGATTCGATCTTAAACCGCCGCACCATGCGATATCTGATAGTCATAACTCCAATACTATTTCATAATATCTTGCCCCAAGGCGAATAGTAGCAGATCATAACACTGACAAGCTTAAAGCGTTCAATTAGGACAACCACACCCCCATGTAGAGGAGAACTCCACCACGCTTGCAATTACCACGTTTCATTACTTCCACCAGTCCACTTTTGACCATCCTTAGTTCGATTGACTTTTCTCTCCCCTACCTGGAATAAAATACTAACTCCCTTGATTACACGCAGAGTAAACCTCCCTTCAATTCATTCACTGTCTCGACACGTGGGCAAACACCCTACCATCACAACAACACTGCGGAAAAATCGCTCATGAGCATCATGGCAAGCTGTGCCTAGCCTCAAGGCTCTTAGAAGTTCTGCTACTGAGCTGAACAATAGAATACCCTTCCATAAAGCGACTATAATAGTCCAATAAACTATACTGGGAAAATCAACCCGCACCACATTTGTAGTGCCATTTCAATTCTTCAATTTTTAATTTATAACAAGCGCTCGCGTCGCACAAGATTGAGTGGAAAGGAATCAAAGGCATAAGCCTCAAAGGAATAGAACCGCATGATAAAGAAATCAAGAAGGGAAGTACTCCTAACAGTCCTGCAGCCTCCCGAGGATAAGTACAGACGTCTCTGTACCGATCCGCGAGACTCTACTAGACTTGCTCATGACTCGTGAGACTGACGTGAACCTAGTGCTCTGATACCATGTTGTCACGACCCAAAATACACTAAGGGTCATGGTGGCGCCGGACACCTCTGTCAGGCCAGCCAACTAACTTATCAATTAATTCCTCTTTTAATACTTTTAAAAATCTAAGGTTTCTCCTTCCCTTCTTATAAATAAAAGTTCACTACTAGAATTCAAATTTAAATAATAACAATTTGACCAAATCCGTTGTAAACCCTCCCAGAAACCCGGTGTCACAAGTACATGAGCGACTACTGATAAAAGAAATAAAATACAACATTCGCCCGGAATACAGTGGTCGAAAAGCAAATACAGTACATTGGAAGGAAATACTCTAGCTGCGGTCGCCTCCATGATGCAACTCACCTAGTCCCAACGTCGTCCATGCTGCTATACCCAATAGGCTGCTAGAGGTGTATATATATACCCGTGCAACAAAAATGCACAGAAGTGCAGTATGAGTACGTAATCAACGTGTACTCAGTGAGTATCCCGCCTAATCCCGAAGGGGTAGAGACGAGATGGCCAACTCCGATACTCACTAGAGGTGAATTAGCAATATTCTAAAAAAAGTGCGAGAATAATCATGGATTTGTATAAAAGTTCAGATCGTAAAGCCAGCGAAACAGGTATACACCTTCAACAATAAATCCAGGGCTTCTAAAGTTTGTTCTTTATTATCTTATCAGTTTATGTCAAGCCACATATGGCCAATTCCACATTTACAAATTTCCAAGTAACAGATTAACATGCTCAAATCATGCCGAGGTCGACGGCCCGCTCCAACAGAATGTAAATTGTGCACTGCCGAGGGTCAAGCGGCACAAACCATAGATGCATCTATTATCACCGAGGCTTTCGGCCCGTTCCATAAATACACACGTATCCTGCTCGCGAATCATCCATGCGACGCATGCACATATAAAGTACATGCTTAATCAGTCAAATAAGAACTTATCGTGGAATATTTATTCAACTAAAACCAATTCTCCTTTAACAATTTAAGAAATGAAGCTTAATTCTTTTAGAAATTTACTTACAAATTCGATGTGAGTTAAGCAATTCAAGATACCAATGTTTTCACAATTAATCCACGTACACACGCTTTTGGGACCTAACTACCCGGACAATAGCATAATAGTAGCTACGCACGGACTCTCGTCACCTCGTGCGTACGTAGCCCCCATAAATAGGAGCACATAACCAATTACTTTACCTATGGGGTAAATTCCCCCTCACAAGATTAGAAAGGAGACTCATCTTGCTCCGATGACGCGCAACCGACATTCTACATTCCTTCGAAGACTTGAACCAACGCGCAGAGCTCCAAAACTAGCCAAATAACGACAACCTAATGAGAATATACTCAGATACTTGCTAACAATTCGAATTATACAATTTTCCAACTCCGTTTGGTGAAATGGCCAAAATTCCCTCGGGCCTACGTGCCCGGAATCCAAAAACCTTTTTGAAGATAAAGGTTATCCATGACTTAGGAACTCAAATATAACATTTACTCCTAATTCCATGCTCAAATTCGTGGCTAAATTCCAAGAATTAAATTTCTCGGTTTCTTTCCAAATGTCCCAATTTTTCCCACAATTTTCATGCTAAAATCCATACATAATTGATGTATTTAACTCATAATAGGCGGGGATAACATACCTTATCATTGATGACAAAAATCTCTTCTTGAAGCTCTCCAAAATCGCCCCCAAGCCAAGAAAATGTTATGAGAAATGATCCAAAATCGGATTTTAAAACATTCTGCCCCAGCCACTTTTTGCTTTTGCGGTCCAGGGACCGCTCCTGCAGTCCCGCTTATGCGGACACACCGGCCGCTTCCGCGGTCCCAAACAAGACCTCTCACTTCCGCTTCTGCGACTTTCCAACCGCAGGTGCGGTTCCGCTTATGCGGCTGCCCGACCGCATCTGCGGTCCCCTTCACTATTGGCCAAATCGCTTCTGCGGTCCACATTTTGCCTATTTCCACAAAAGCGGAAATACCAGATACCAGCTGCCCAATTTTTCCAAAAAAACAACTTTCGATCCGTTAACCACCCAGAATCTACCCGAGACCCCCGGGACCCCAACCAATCATACCAACCTATCCCAAATCACATTACGGACCTGCTCAAGGCCTCAAATCATATCAAACAACACCAAAATCACGAATTACACCTCAATTCAAGCTTTATGAACTTTGAAGTTTCCAACTTCTATTTCCGATGCTGAAACCTATCAAATCACGTCTGATTGACTTCAAATTTTGCACACAAGTCATATTTGACATTACGGACCTATTCCAACTTCGGAATCGGATTCTAAACCCAATATCAAAAATTCCACTTCCGGTCAATCTTCTCAAAACCTTCAAATTTCTATCTTTAGCCAAATGGCTTCAAAATGACCTACGGACCTCCGAATTCACTTCCGATCGCGCCCCCAACTCCAGAATCACCATACGGAGACATTGATAACGCTGAAATGCACTTCAAGCCAAACTTAAGAAATTTCTTCAAAAATGCTAACTTTCACAATGGGCGCCAAAACGCTCTCGGGTTACCCAAAACCCGCACCGGGCATACGCCCAAGTCTGAAATCATCATACGAACCTGCTAGAACCTTCAGATCTCGATTCCAAGGATGTTTACTCAAAAATCCAGTCCTAGTTCATTTCTCCAACTTTAAGCTTTCAAAAAGGAGAATTTCCATTCAAATAGGCTCTCAACCTCATATCAAGCCACCTCATGGCATAAAAAATTAGGCCATTGGCCTCAAAATCATAAATCAGTACCACATTGCTGCATCGCGCAACCCTATCCCATAATATCTTCACAACACAGGCCCTCAGCCTCACTTAGTCTGAAATCTCTCAAGCCACTCGGGCAACAGTAAAACATGATGCTCATCCAAAAATATCATTTAAAAAATCAAAAACGAGTAAATATAGTTGAGTTATGGAAAACAATACAATACAGCATGACTAAGTACAAATATGAAGTCAAAACAGTGAGGAGTAGAAGTAAAAATCCCCTAAGGGTCCAAAACTATTGGAACGAGGCCCAAATATGGCATTCAGCCCTAAACATGGTAATAATTTCCAAAACACAATGATATCAAATAGTTTTCAATCAAATACTCGACTTAATAGTCATGCGGGACGGACCAAGTTACAATCCCCAATGGAGCACGACCCCACGCTCGTCACCTAGTGTGTGTCACCTCAAAGTAGCACAACAATGTAAAATTCAAAGTTTCATACCCTCAGGACAACACTTACAATCATTACTTACCTCAAATCGGTCCAAACTCTAGCCCACGATGCCTTTGCCTCTCGAATCAGCCTCCAAATGCTCCAAATCTAACCAAAATCAGTATATTATCATCAATATGCGCTAAAGAATCAAAGCCCAAGAGAAAATAATCAAATTAACTCAAAAATCCCGAAATTGGCTCAAACCCGGTCCCCGGGTCCACGCCTCAGAATGCGATAAAAATCACAAAACTAGAAAGCTCATTCGCTCACGAGTCTACCCATGTCGAATTCACCAAAATCTGGCATCAAATGGCGATCCAAATTCCCAAAATCAATTCTCCAAACCATCCTCCATTTTCCCCAATTTTCACCCCGAATTCCCAAATTAAATGATATGAATCAAGACATAATCATGAGATTTAACCAAATTTGAGTGAAGAACACTTACCCCAAGCAATTCTCTGAAAATCCCTTCAAAAATTGCCTCAATCCGAGCTCCATAGCTCCAAAAATGCAAAAATAGATGAAATCCTCAAAATCGAGTACTTTATAATCTGTCTAGGCACTTATCCTATGCTATCGCGGACAAACTAATGTGATAGCGAAGCACACAAATTTTCATCCCTTCTTTTACCCTATGCGATCGCGGCCATTCCCCCGCGATCGCATAGAAGAAATTTTTCCAACAACCCTCTCCAACTCTTCCGGTCAACCTCTAGTTTAATAGTCATAACTTTTTGTACAAGACTCCAAATTACAATTGGTTTACATTTCTGAAAACTAGACATCTTGAAATTCCTTATAAAATATTAGATATAAGCTTCCAAAGTTGAGTCAGTGCAACAGAGATTTTACTCTATGCGATCGCGTGAAGACTTATGCTATCGCATAGCACAACTCAAATTTTCAAAATTTTCTCTATGCTAACACGGTCAGATCTATGCTAACGCAATGTACACCCCTTAAGCCAAAAACCAACAGCTAGAAATGGCCTAGAAATGGTCCAAAACCACCCCGAAACTCACCCAAGGCCCTCGAGACCTCAACCAAACATGCCAACACATCCCATAACATCATTCAAACTTGTTCCAATCTTCGGAACGCTCAAAACAATATCAAATCATCGAATTACCCTCGGATTCAAGCCTAAGAATTCCAAAACTTCCGAATTCCGAATTCAATCAAAAAGTCTATCAAACCTCATATGAATTACCTGAAATTTCACACACACGTAACAACGGACCTGCTATAATTTTCGGAATTCCATTCTGCCCCGATATTAAAATTTCCACTGCATGCCGGAAAATGCTAAATTTCAAATTTCGCCAATTCAAGCCTAAATCTACCACGGACCTCCAAAATACATTCTGGATGCGCTCTCAAGTCCAAAATCACCTAATAGAGCTAACCAAATCATAAAATTTCAAATCCAAGATTGAATACTAAAAAGTCAAAACTTGGTCAAACCATTCAAATTTAAAGCTTCAAACTGAGAATTGTTCTTCCAAATATATTCTGATTATCTTGAAAACCAAAAATGATGATTTACAAATGTCATAATACAACTCACGGGGCTAGTCATGCCCGAGAACTAGTGAGCGAAATGCAAAAGCTCAAAACGACTGGTCGGGTCGTTACATTCTCCCCCACTTAAACATACGTTCGTCCTAAAATGTGCTCAGAGTTGTTCCAAAACCCATCAAATCATTGTGTAACCTTACCATACACATACCTGGGGATGATCCCACGTCATTCTATCTCATATAGGTCCGATAACACAATGTAACTAAAATTTCGCAATTCAACCTGGCCCATAAAACTCAGAACCACATTTTCACTTTTGAAATCATCTACAAGATCAAAATCTCACATCTATGCTCTGAATAAGCCCGAACAAGCTGTAACAAACCATTCCTGCAACCTCAGATGCAATTACGTGATATATCACATACTCAAACACTTGTAGTGATAACTTCTAATCACAGCAGTTGCTCAAAATAATCGAATACCAATAATGAATCTTTTATCAAACAAAGCCTCATTCAAACACTTCCGTATACTGCCAATGATAAATATAACATACAGTAAGTCATAACAATTCCTCAGATCAACCATTCATGAAGCCACTCCTCCTTTGGCAAGGACCCTAGCAAATTTTTGAGCCGAACATTGATATTATCCTTCCAACATGATGAAACCGAATCCGTTTGTGTTCATTTTAGATCCCGGCGATCTCATCTAATCCAACACAGCTACTCTGGTAACATGACACAACCATACCATCTAAAGCTACAGCTCGTGCAATCCGCACACCAATAAGCAATAATCCGAACGTACTCAATTCAATAAAAATGACTCAAATGAAAGAGTTGTACCGCAAGCTCACCAGTAGCACCACAACACAATGTTGAGAACCCACCACACGTCGTAGAAACAGAACACACGAATCCAACCCGAAGGGTCATACCTCCACATAACTTCGCTGCAATGCGTGACCCTATCCAAACACTGGTCCACATGAAACACCCCAAGTCATTATGCTCAAAATCGACAACCACATGCAAATTGATGTCTATAACCAAAGCAAATCATCATAACCAGGGTGAAGTAATTGACATAACATTACACAAACCCGAAAGGACACAACCAATACGCTATCTGCCGAGCAATACCCAATACTCTTCCCGCTCGAATCCCACCGAGAGACCCCAATAAAATCGCACAATATGTGCCTATAACCAAAAAATCCTAACACATCGCAACATGGAAAGGTATCTCATAGATCTCCCCAAATCACTAATAAGCTCAATACCAATCGAATCGACATACCCATCAACAATACAACTCGGAGTCAACCAAGACGACTCGATGTAACACACATATCCCTATTGGCCTACCAATGAACCCTTTATCAAAGAGTTCCTAAAGCCGCTCCTTTAACTCCTTTAACTCTGCTGGTGCCATACAATACAGTGCCTAGCACCAAATCAATACCGAAACCAATAACCCTGTCCGGCGACATGTCCAGCAGCATGAAATACATCCGAAAAATCCCTCACCACTGGAACTGAATCAATGGTAGGAGTCTCTGCATTGACATCCATCACGAAGACCAAATAAGGAAGACAACCCTTCCCAGCCATCCGCTAGGTCTTCAAAAATGAAACCACCCTATTGGGAACATACTCCGTCGAACCTCGCCACCTAATACATGGCATTCCCGGCATAGCCAATGTCATTGTCCTAGTGTAACAGCCTAGAATAACATGACACAGAGACAACTAGTCCATATCCCATATCACACCAAAATCTAGCATACAAAGCAACAAGGATCCACTCGGGTCTCCAAACCTCCAATAGTTACCATACAAGATCGATATACGCGGTCTACAACCACGACCTAAACTATTTATGAGGACTCCTAGTCTCCAAATCCATACAGCACGCGAATCACCATATCCAACCCCAACTCCACCATCCGAATATACAACACACCTCTAATACCCAATCATTACACGAGAGGTACTCCTATAATTCTTCTGTGCCACCAAGCAAACTCGAATATCAGTACTCGATCCAACAAGAGAGTGCCACAATACTAATGAATTACCCTCAACTAAAACATATTGCCCTTACGAAAATGTATACCCTCATCAAGCCACACCAATCAATGATCTCATTTATCTAGTCATCTGAAACTGTCCATGCTACCTAAGAATTTGTGACCTTCTTTTCAAAACTCAAACGTGACCTTACATATGCAAATCTCAATCCTACATAAAATACCACATATACCATACCATCCTAGGATAAACATGAGAACTTCATATCCATTACGAGCCATAAGCAAATACGTACTCAACTAGCCAAGAACTTTCCAGTGATCCCATCTAGAAGAAAATCATTGTACATCCTATGCTTCTCACGCTCGTAGAAAATATACATCTCTAACTGTGGTAGAAACCATCAAGAACTCTCCGAATTCCATTTGCACAAAACTAAACCGTCAGGATTGAATCCTTCTAACTCAACCAAGCTATGCATGCCACTAAAACCCAAGAGCATTGCCGCAAAACACCTGTAGAAACTCATTACCACGTAAGCACCCAAAGAACTAATCATAACCCTTACCATGCCGATCCGAGCCACTACCAAGTTGTCCTATTTATCCAAGTTCTTTCTAAATTACCATCAAATTGATACTTCTCCTTGCCATAATACTGCAATTCCTCAACCCAGACTCACGACATGAGACCCAAGCATAAAACCACACCGTCTAAGGCTCATAAGCCGCTGAATACTCTCTTAAATATTCCCAAAAGCATCACATTCAAAATACCTACCCTGAATACATTCATGTGAATCCAAAGCCATTACCTTCACCTTCCTGATACTGATATATAGAATCTCAAAATTGATATAGAAATGCCACAAGTCTTGACACCCTCCAATGCAAACCTCAATTTCTAGCCAAATATACAACTTGAAATTCTCCAATTATTACATGAAAAATCTTGAACCCATTAGAACCATTCTCGAGAGTTACACACTCTACTCAAATCGCAATTAGACCGATCAAATGGACCGGACGACCTGTGCCCCATTAGCACTCCGACACCGCAAAATATAACCTCACCTTAATGCAACCAAGCAACTTCCTGCTCTATGCACCGTACATCCTTTACTAATAAAAACTCAAGTCATTCCGTGATTCTCATACACCCATAAACATAACATAACCTTTATTTAAATTTCCTTTACTCGAGCCATACTCTGTCTCAACCTCCGTGAGCCATAACTGGTTCACCAGTACGCCTCAAACTGGAACCAACATAACACAGAACCATGCAATCAACTAATCAATAGCAGACTCCCCCCACTTGGCTCAAAGCCATAGATCAAAACACACAATAACTCATAATGCATATACCCTATTACTTCAATAATACCATAGTAAGATTAAACTCAATCCTTCATAAGCTCGTGCAACACAGACCATCTTGTACTTCAAGTGTCACGACCCTAACCCTGGACCCGGTCGTGATGGCGCCTCTCGTGAAGACAAGGCTAGCCAACTATTCCCAATTCGATGTTAAACAGTTAAACAACAAGAAAATAGTCTAAAACATGATTTAATAATACTAAGTAGCAAATAATATCAATAAAATGCATAAGTACAACCCAACACAACCCTAACCGGGGTGTCATTAGTCGTGAGCATCTATAAGTCATAATACAAATTCGCTAAGTCTATAAACTAGTACAACTGTCTGTAAGAGATAGAGATGATAAATAAGGAGATAACACGGGACTGCGGACGTCAGGCAGCTACCTCATGAACTCCGAATGTCCGCCTGAAGCTGGAAGGATCGGCACTAGTGAGCGAGATCAGCTACGCCTGAATCTGCACATAGGGAGTAGGGAGTAAAGTGAGTACTCCAACTCAGTGAGTAACAAATGTAAATAACGACTGAAAGTAAGAAAACACGTAAGACACAAGGCATTCTATAATGAAGTAGTAAAACCATTTAAAAGAAGTAAATCAGTGAAAAGTTAAGTAAAATCCTTTTTCAAAGAGTAAACAGGCAATTGACAAGCATTTAAGGCAAAGTAAACAAATAGAAGTTCTCCCCTCGGGCATCGTGTCAACAGATTCGCACCTCGAGCAACATCTTAGAACAATACCAGCCCCTCGCGCTTAATCTCACATCACAATGGGTGCCCGCGCTCACTTGGGGTGTGCAGACTCCTGGAAGGGCCCCTATGACCCGAGCGCAATTCAAGCCATTTCGTGTTATCATAAACAGGCTCTCGGCCTCATATCAATATCAATCCACCTCGTGGTGCACAATCTCAGGCCCTCGGCCTCATTATCATAATCAGTATATCACTGTTGCGGCGTACAACCCGACCCAAAAGTATCCTCACAATACAGGCCCTCGGCCTTACTCAGTCAGAATCTTATAAGCCCCCCGGGCATCAGTAAAATATGAAGCTTAGCTCAAATATCTTAGAAAATATCAATTAATATGTTTAAAATAGAATAACATAGCTGAGTTTTTAAAATAGTATAAATATAGCATGACTGAGCACAAGTATGAAATCAAACAGTGAGAAAAATATCATTAACAATCCCCTTTGGGTTCAAACAGTTGGCACGAAGCCCAAATATGGCATTTAGCCCAAAGTATAATAATATCAAACAATTAGCTACCAATTATACAGAAAAATAGTTATTCGGGATGGACTAAGTCACAATTCCCAATGGTGCACGACCCCACGCACGTCATCTAGCGTGTGTTTCACCATAATATAGCACGACATTGTACAATCCAGGGTTTCATACCCTCAGAACAGCAATTAAAATCATTACTCACCTCGAACTAGCCCGAAAAGCTACTCTGCAACACGCTTGCCTCTCAACCCAACTTCCGAGTACTCCAAATATACCAAGTTCAGATTTTTATCATCAAATTATGCTAAACGAATGAATTCCAATTGAAAAATATTGATTTTATCCACAAAATTTAAAATCAGTCAAACCCCTCCCCCCCTCCCCTCGAGCCCGCATCCCAGAACTGGACAAACTTTATACTAAAATGTTCTTCATCATCTCACAAGTCCGTACCTATAAAGAACTCAAAAATTGGAGTTTGTTTGACCCCTTAAATCATCCTCAGAAGGTCTCATAATCTCAAGCCCAAACTCCACCTTTTTTTTTAACTGATTTTCATGTCTAAATCCACGTAAAATCACATACTTAACTCAAAAATAGGAAGAAATCACTTACCTAACACTAGGTGAAAATCCCTCATCGAGCTCTCCAAAATCGTCGAAGCCAAATGGAATAAATGAAAGAAATGGGCTAAAACTCGTGTTTAAAACAATCTACCCAGGCTTCATCGAGTTGTACCTGGCGCTGTGCAGGTTGTACATCATATTACCATTTTTCCCCTGTTGTACACCTTCTGTTAAAACGTCCATAACTCCTTGTGGAAATATCCAAATGACAAACAGTTTGAAGATTTAGAAACTAGACTCAATGATCTTTAATTTTATAGGTTTTACACCATATAACTCTTTATATATTCCGATATATAAGCTTCTAAAGTTGGCTCCATGCATCAGAAAATTCTGTCAAAACTGCTCCACTAGCCATCGCCAATCAATCATAACTTTCTGATAAAATGTCCAAATTATGAATGGTTTAATTTTCTAGAAACTAGAATGCAAGGGCTACAACTTTCATGTTTTGCAAATTTTCTGATGCCTTATAGATTGCAAGATGTGAGTTTCCAAACTCGACTCCTTGCATCAGAAATTTTCTGGTGAACAGCTTCTGCAAGAGAATTTCAGCAGCTTTCTTTATCCGAAATCCATCCTGTTAACCTTCCGAAATCCACCCGAGGCCCTATGGACCTTAACCAATTATACGAATGTGTCCCAAAATATGATACAAACTCGCTCGAGGCCTCAAATCACATCAAACAACATCGAAATCATGAATCGTGCATCGAATCGAATTATGAGTTTTCAAATCTTCCAACTTCTATATTTTGCGCCGAAACATATCAAATCAATCCGGAATGACTTAAAATTTTGCACACAAGTCAAATTCGACATTACGGACCTATTCCAACTTCCGGAATCGGAATCCGACCCCGATATTAAAAGTCAACACTCGGTCAAACTTCTCAAAAACCTTCAAATTTTTAACTTTAGCCAAATGACTCCAAAATGATCCACGGATCTCCAAATTCACATCCGATCACGCTCCCAACACCAGAATCACCATACAGAGCTCTTCCCAGACTCGGAATCCCAAACGAACATCGATAACATTGATATGTACTTTAACCTAAATTTATGACATTATTTCAAAAATACCAACTTCCACAATAGGTGCCGAAACGTTCCCCGATCTTCCAAAACCCAATACGGACATATGCCCAAGTCCAAAATCATCATACGAACCTATTGGAACCTTCGTATCCTGATTCCGAGGTCGTTCACTCTAAAATTCAATCATAGTCAATTCTTTCAACTTAAAGCTTCCAAAATGAGTATTCATTCTCAAAATTAACTCCAAATTTCCTGGAATTCAATTCCAACCACACGGACAAGTCATAATACCTAAAGTGAAGTTGCTCATGGCCACAAACTATTGAACGATGCGCTAAAGCTCAAAATGACTGGTCGGGTCGTTACATTCTCTCCCACTTAAACATACATTCGTCCTCGAACGTGCTAAGAACTGCTCTGGAGTTATCTGAAATCACTGTTTAATACCTCGTGCACCTTCCCGTGCTACCACAACCCAGTTGAGTACACTTGGTCGAACAATTCTGAGAATATCCTCTTTTATTTAGGAAAATGGGCCTTAGAACCAGGTTTTCAACATCTGAAATCCTCTGCTAGGCATGTTTCCACTCTATAAACATTGTTTCAACTACCACACGACATACCAAAACATGACTGCATGCATATGCTGAATTAGCACCATGCACCGCATAATTCATCATCTAACCACAATGACATTCCCTGAACCTTAATAGCCAAAATTTCACGAATCTGATGTTGCTAATGCACCTTATGATATATATATATATATATATATATATAAATTGTATCAACTACCACACGACATACCAAAACATGACTGCATACATATGCTGAATTAGCACCATGCACCGCATAATTCATCATCTAACCATAATGACATTCCCTGAACCTTAATAGCCAAAACTTCACGAATCTGATGTTGCTAATGCACCTTATGATATATATATATATATATATATATATATACATACACACACACACACAGACACACATCCTGCTATAATGTTGGCGATACCACCACAACGGAGGAGATGTGTAGAAATTTCTAACCAACTGCAGAGCTAACCAAACCTTGAATCTTTTGTCTTGACTAAAATCATTATCTCATTACGAACCAAATAATGGTAATTGTCCTGTAATATACTTATACATAGTCTTATCGCACCGATCCCTGATACCATAATTTCGTCTCGCCAGTATGAATTGCTCAGGCAATAAATCACCCCAGGCATGAATAACAGCCTCACATGATGCCACAATGTGCCAATAGGCCTCAACTCGAACATGATGCATAAGGAAATGACTCAGGAAGGGACTAATCAACTCACGCAACTAACATGGATTTCCATTGAAAATAGGAAGCAAAACATAAGAAAAATAAATATAGGAACCTTACTCAACATCACCCTGTTGTGGCGTGCCCAATCCAAATAACATAACTCGTGGTGGCGTGCCACCCGATCCCATCATAAAAGTCACATAAGAAGATATACACGGAGCTGAATTTCTCACCATTACAAATTACCGAATATCGGTCACAGGCACGCTAAGCGAATAATACCATCTTGGGGAGACCGATAGAGCCATACGCTACAAAACTCGAGCACAACTGAGGTGCGATATATATACTCTGAATCTCAAGAGCACTCCTTCTCACATAACATCATCAATACATGGAGACTTAACACATATGGATCTATCGAGCCATTTCATAACTCACACGGCACAATCATAATATACATGAATTTGACGACGGAGGAACAACATCTGATATTCCAACACCCCTCCTTGAGGAGCGCTATACTGAAATGAACACATCTGACTCACATGGGGCCCATAAGTTTGTTTAAATCCTTTCACACACTTCAAGTCGATTCCGCTCACACTGAACTAGGCTAATAGCTTTACCTGGGTCCATAATAACCCACTTCCTCTCATAACACACAAGGACAACTGTCCTAGCCGCGACAAACACATAAGAACTTCATATCCCTTCCGAGCCACAAGCAACTATGTACTCAACTAACCAAGAACTTTCCATTGATCCCATCTAGAATAAAATCACTACACATCCCATGCTCCTCATGCTCGTAGAAAACACGCATCTTTAACCATGGCAGAGACCATCAAGAACTCTCTAAACTCCATTTGCACAAACTAAATCGTTAGGACTGAATCCTTCTAACTCAACCAAGCTACGCAGGTCATTAAAACTCAAGAGCATTGTGGCGAAACACCTATAGAAACTCTTTACCTCATAAGCACCCAAAGAACTCATCACATCATTTCCCATGTCGAGCCGACCTACTACCAAGCTATCCTATCTATACAAGTTCCTCTGAATTTATCTTCGACTTGATACTTGTTCCTTCTATCACATCACAATCCTCGACTCGGACTCGCCATACGAGACCCAAGCATAAAGCCACACCATCTAAGGCTCATAAGTCACTGAATACTTCCTTAAATATTCCCCAAAGCACCACATTCAAAATACCTACCCCAACGAGACTTCCTGCAAATCCAAAACCATTACCTTCCTAACCCCAATATATATATATATATATATATATATATATATATATATAAAAATCCCATAATTGATATAGAAATGACACAAGTCTTGACATCCCCCAATGCAACCCTCAGTTTTTAGCTGAATCATACACTTGAAAATTTCCAATTTTTACATGTACAATCCCAAACACATTCGAACCATTCTTGAGAGTAATTCACTCTACTCAAACTGCAATTAGCCTGATCAAACGAACCGAACAACCTGCCTCATTAGCACTATGACACCGAAGACTGTAACCTCATCCCAATACAGCCAAGCAACTTCCTGCTCTACGCACCGAGAATCCTTTACGAATATCAACTCAAGACATTCTGTGATTCTCACATACCTATGAAGCATACTATAACCTAGTACGATGGATGGGTACCCACAATGAGGACGTTGTTTCCTGTTGGTGGGGTGAGTGCAGTGGGACTGTAACTCGCAGGAATCCCACATCGAAAAAGAGAAGGGGAGTCCTAGGCTATATTAGTAAGACTTGGACTTATATGTGCATAAGCCTTTTCCCCAGCAGGACTGGGGTAGAACAAAATTGTGCTGGTGGGACCCAAAGCGGACAATATATGCACAGTGTAGGCCTGGGTTGTTACATAAATCTTCTGGAAATCTTGCATTCACCCTCATAATAGTCAAGCCACCTCTCTTAAGTGACCTAAATTCAAATTGCAACACATATATTTCACCGGTAAAAGAGATCTTCCAACAAACAACATAAGGATCACACAAACTTCGAAACACTCCGCAAGAGATAACCCACCTGCTTCGCCTCAAACTAACATCTCTTTATACCCTTCCACCGTCATAAACATTACGCAGTCACTTAATCTTCCTAGGTCTGAACTCATATCACAACGTGCAATCTACTTCACTTCCCAACTGGGCAATCATGAAAAGATCCTTCAACACACCCACAACTCGGGGCTATACATCCAATCACGATTGAAATCAAGCACCAGATAGTTCTTGCTAACCCCAAGCAGACCTTTCTCGTCTCATTCAATTCATATGAACATATCTCACTGTCACATCACACTCATCACGTAACTATCCAGTCATCACTTCTGTAATAGGGGCACTATCAAACAAATAAATCCAGAAACATGCGCTCGCACAATCAAACGCTCAGAACTCAAGCTACAGGCAAGGCCCGGCCTCAAGTCCTCCAGACTGGCCCAGTATCAATGCATAGAAATCACACCTCGCCCCTCGATCAGGGAATCACAAGCCGTCAATGCATCGCTGATATCGAGCGCTCATGCGCGTATACGAACACGTGGAAGGAATTCAAAGAGTTACATTTCAAGCTAAATCAAGGACGCATGATAAGAATTCAAGAATGTGAAGTTTTTTCCTAAAGGTTTTATAGCCTCCCGAGGATAAGTACAAACGTCTCCGTACCGATCTGCGAGACTCTTCTAAACCTGCTCATGACTCGTGAGACCTATGTAACCTAGGCTCTGATACCAACTTGTCATGACCATAAAACCAACCCGGTCGTGATAGCGTCTATCGTGAAACTAGGCCAGCCGACACAACTCCGGAATTAACCATTTAATCAACATCAATCACTTTTAAGCCTTTAATTAATCAGATATCTCATAGTGTAAGTCTAAATGGACAGTGTGGAATAAATACACAAGCCCGACATTGGGGTTTCACAAGTCACGAGCATCAACTTAGGTCTAAAAATATACTAAAACAATTTAAGGAATACAACAGGGCGAAGAGAAGGGCTGCGAACGTTGGGCAGCTTCCTTGCTAACTCCAATGACTCTGCTACTAAGCAATCAACACCCGCTACCGGGTTCAGAAATACCTGACTCTGTACATAAGGTGCACAGAGTAATGTGAGTACGCTAACTCAGTAAGTTATAAAAGTAAATGAAAGCTGAGCAGTAAGAAAACATGTAAGCCACGTCATAACACTACAGCAAATGCAGTACCTTTCCAAAATAGTACAGAAATCATTTACTTCCTATATCAAGCTCAGTTTCAGTAAAACCCTTTAAAACAACCTTCAATAGTTTCAAACGAGTGATAAAACAACGAGTAAAAATGATAGAAATTTAAACAGCCCCTCAAGCAAAACACGTACCATAAACCTCCCCTCGAGCATAATTTCAACAGAACCAGCCCCTCGGGCTACCTCACAATCACTCGTAATCAGTCCCTCGAGCATAACATGAATCAAGAATCGCCCCTCGGGATAAAAACATGGATCAAGAACAACCCCTTGGGCTACAATATGAAACAACAACAGCCCCTCGGGCTACATCATATCACTCACACTGGGTACTCACGCTCACTGGGGTGTGCAGACTCCAGGAGGGGCCCCTTACGGCCAAAGAGCAATAACAAGCCATCTCGTGGCATAATCAAACAGGCTCTTCGCCTCATATCAATCCACCTCGTGGCGTAACAAATCAGGCCCTCGTCCTCATAATCATAAATCAGTACCACACTGCTGCGGCACACAACCCGATCCCATAATATCCTCACAACATAGGCCCTCGGCCTCACTAGTCCGAAATGTCTCAAGCCACTCGAGCAACAGTAAAACATGATGCTCAGCCCAAAATATCGTTTAAAATATAAAAAACGAGTAAATATAGATGAGTTATGAAAAACAGTAGAATACAGCATGACTGAGTACAAATATAAAGTCAATACAGTGAGGAATAGTAGTAAAAATCCCCTAAGGGTCCAAAATAGTTGGCACGAGGCCCAAATATGACATTCAGCCCAAAACATGGTAATAATTTCCAAAATACAATGATATGAAACAGTTTTCAATCAAACACTCGACTTAAAAGTCATACATGACGAACCAAGTCACAGTCTCCAATGGTGCACGACCCCACGCTCATCACCTAGCGTGTGCATCACCTCAAAGTAGCACAACAATGTGAAATCCGGGGTTTCATACCCTCGAGACAACATTTACAATCATTACTTACCTCAAATCGGTCCAAACTCTAGCCCGCGATGCCTTTGCCTCTCGAATAGGCCTCTAAATTCTCCAAATCTAACCAAAATCAGTACATTATCATCAATATTCGCTGAAGGTACAAATCCCGAGCGAAAATAATCAAATTAACTAAAAAATTCTGAAGTTGGCTCAAAACCGGTCCCTGGGCCCACGTCTCAGAATCCGATAAAAATCACAAAATTGGAAAGCCCATTCTCTCACGAGTCTACCCTTATCAAATTCACTAAAATTCGGTATCAAATGACCATCCAAATCCCCAAAATCAACTCTCCAAACCTTCCTCCATTTTTCTAAATTTCACCCCAAATTTCCAAATTAAATGATAAGAATCAAGACATAATCAAGAGATTTAACCAAACTTGAGTGAAGAACACTTATCCCAATCTATCCTCTGAAAATCCCTTCAAAAATTGCCTCAATCTGAGCTCCATACTCCAAAAATGCAAAAAAGGACAAAATCCTCTAAGTAGAGTACTTTATAACCTGCCTAGGTATTTATCCTATACTATCGCGGGCAAACTAATGTGATAGCAAAGCACAAATTTTCCAGCCCTTCTTTTATCCTATGCGATCGCGGCCATTCCCCCGCAATGGCGTAGAACAAAATTTTCCAACAGCCTTCTCCAACTCTTCCGGACAACCTCTAGTATAATGGTTATAACTTTTTGTACAAAACTCTAAATTACACTTGGTTTAACTTTCTGAAAACTAGACATCAAGAGTTACAACTTAAGTTGGATCATCTACAAATTCCTTATAAATTGTGAGATATAAGCTTCCAAAGTCGAGTCAGTGCAGCAGAGATTTTATTCTATGCAATTGCGGGAAGACTTATGCGATTGCATAGCACAACTCCATTTTTCAAAATTTTCTCTATGCTAACGCGGTTAGATCTATGCTAACGCACTGTACACCCCTGAAGCCAAAAACCAACAACTAGAAATGACCTAGAAATGGTCCGAAACCACCCCAAAACTTATATGAGGCCCTCAGGACCTCAATCAAATATGCCAACACATCCCATAACATTATTCAAACTTGTTCCAACCTTCAGAACGCTCAAAACAACATCAAAATATCGAATCACCCTCGGATTCAAGCCTAAGAATTCCAATACTTCTGAATTCCGAATTCGATCAAAAAGTCTATCAAACCTTGTCCGAATAACCTGAAATTTTGCACACGCGTCACAAATGAAACAATGGAACTACTCTAATTTCAAGAATTCCATTTTGACCCCGATATCAAAATTTCCACTGCCGACTAGAAAATGCCGAATTTTCAATTTCGCAAATTCAAGACTAAATCTACCACGGACCTCCAAAATACATTTTGGACGCGCTCCCAAGTCCAAAATCACCTAACGGAGCTAACCAAACTATAAAAATATAAATTCAATATTGAATACTAAAAAGTCAAAACTTGATCAAACCTTTCAAATTTAAAGCTTCAAACTGAGAATTGTTCTTCCAAATCTATTCCGATTATCCTGAAAACCAAAACTGAAGATTTACATAAGTCATAACATAGCACACGGGGCTAGTCATGCTCGAGAACTAGCGAGCGAAATGCAAAAGCTCAAAACGACAGGTTAGGTCGTTACAAAGCTAAATAGTTGATTGCACTTTAGGTCAAGAATGAGAGAATGATAATTGAGAATATGAGTTTGAGAAATGAGAGATGAATGAAGAAAAGAAGAAGAGTGGGTGGGGCTATTTATTGTTTTTCAGAGGGCTAAACTTGTAATTATAAAAAGTGTTGTCTTTTAAAAATATTGCCCAAAAAGGGCTATTTTTGCAATCCAGCCGTTGGGCAACGGCCAAAATGCAGTTGACTCTTGCCAACGGTCATAACACCATAAAAAATTAGATTTCTAGTCCTTAAACCTGTCGGGGCCTGTTCGGGTCGGGTCGGTTAACCGGTTCAATAATAATTTTTGTTGACCGGGTTTAAAAGGTCCGGTTATTCGGATATTTTTTGGTGAATGGACCAACCCCCTAACCCAGCCCACCCGGCTCCCTAACTACCGGTCCGGACCGGTCTGGGTTTCAACTGGTCTGGGCTAATTTTTGAAACATCAAAAAACTATAAAAATATTGTTGCCAAAAATGGTTAGAACAGCTTGTTAGAGTTTCGTTATTATAAGTTTATAACTCATATAATACATGAGGATCAGGGGTGTCATGACACAATTTTCCCTCCGTTGGATTTCGTGATGGTACCTAGTCTTAAAGACTAAGTAAGCCTACTAAAATATGGAATAACAACAATAACTACTACAGCTAGAATTCTTCTGAGATGAATCCCTTATACAATGAACAACTTCCCAAAACCAGGTAGTACAAGTCATAAGCTCTACAGAGTTTCGCTACAACTTCTAAATAAACCATATGAAAATAAGTACAACAATGTGAATATAAAATAGAAAGGTGACTCCGAAAACTGCGAACGCGGCAACAGGACTACCTTGAGTCTCCTCGATAAGAATCCGCAAAGCTACTAGCGAACAATAACTGGATCTGCACAAAAGAAATGTGCAGAAGTGTAGTATGAGCATACCACAATGGTGCCCAGTAAGTATCAAGACTAACCTCGATGGAGTAGTGATGAGGAACAGTCAAGACATCTACTGGTCTAATAAGCAGAACAAGTATAAGTATAGAAAAGAACCGAACATGATATCTATCTAAAAGCTAAGCGATATTTCTAACAATACAGAAAATATAATAAGGAAAGAAAACAACAAGTATAGTGGAAAAACCATAATAAAGCTCATAAAAGTGAACAATGAAAATATAACCCAACTAAAAATCACAAATACAGTAAAGGCAAGTCATAACTCAGCAACTACGGTAGCCCTCACCTTGAATCTTAACCAGCAAATATCAATCAAATAATCAAACTCTTTTCAAGTGCTAAAAATTGGTTTGAATTATACTTCCTTCAAATAAGTGTTCTTTTCAAAAGAGTTTCTTTCAAAAATAATGATTCAAATATAATCATTTCTAAAAAGAAAATCCTCCGAATATAAGTCATCCTGTGACACCTCATCTTATAATTATACAATACGGATCTCAATACTTGAACCCTAAAAATTGGCATCCTATGCCCTCATCACCCCTTATAATCATATTGACAACTCACGTGCCCAAAGTGTCATTCTCACATGGAAGGAAAATAAACAAGGGGTGCGTCTATACTCAGAAATCTCAAAGAGCCTCCTAGCCGATAAGGGTGATTAACCACGTGTATGCTTGTGCAAGTTTCCTAATATAGTGCACACCAACTAGTAAGTATAAGGAATGGAGCATACAACACCTATAATATTTACACAAGGATAGAGTCAATGAAAAAATCATCTCAAAACACAATTATTTTAGCAGGGAATCTCCCAAGATATCGTCATGTGGTCCCAAACGTAAATATGTGTGCTAGAGATCTCTTGATGTAACGACCCGATCGGTCATTTTGAGGTTTTGCACTTTGATCGCCAATTATCCAGCATGACTTGCCCCGTGTAATGTGTTATGACTGATGTAGGTCGTCGGTTTTGGTTTTCAGGAAAAATCAGAATGAATTTGAAAGACAGATTCAGTTGAAAGTTTTGAATTTGAAAGGTTTGACCTAGAGTTGACTTATTTGTATATGAGCTTGGATCGGAATTTTCTAGCTCTGTTAGGTGATTCATGACTTATGAGCGTGCTTGGAATGTATTTTGGAAGTCCGTGGAAGGATTTGGCTTGAATTGGCAAAGTTAGTATTTTGGCGAATTTCGGTCGATAGGTGAGATTTTGATCCGAGGGTCGGATTGGAATTCTGAGAGTTGCTGTAGCTTCGTTATGTGATTTGGGATGTGTGTGAAAAATTTCATGTCATTCGGAGGTGATTTGGTTGGGCGTTTGATCAAATGCGTGTTTCGGAAGTTTTTGGAGAAACTTAGGCTTGAATTCGATGTGAATTGATGGTTTTAGCGTTGTTTGAGGTGTTTTGATGATTGGAACGAGTTTGGATGATGTTCTTGGATGTGTCGGTACTTTTGGTTGAGGTCCCAGGGGCCTCGGGTGAGTTTCGGGTGGTCACTCGGACTAATTTTGGCACTTGAGAGTTGCAGATTTTTAGTTCTTGTGTTGCAAAAAGTTTGGCCTTCACGATCGCGTAGAAGAAATTTTGGAGACAGGAAATTTTCTCTCTACGTTCACATTTGTGTGTCTGGGATTGCGAAAGAATAGTTGGTTGTGCTACGCGTTCGCATAGTGTCTCCCGCGTTCGCGTATAAGAATTTTGGGGCCCTGTGGTTTTTGTTCTTCGTGATCGCATCAGTATGGTCGCGATCGCATAGGTCTGGGAAAAGAGTCATCGCGTTCGCATGAAATTGGTCGCGTTCGCATAGTGCATTTTTGAGGCTTGGAAAGTTTTCTCTGTAGCTGGGAAGAAGGTTTAAAAGCATTTCATCCGCGAGCCCAAGTCATTTTTTCACCATTGTTGAATATTTTGAGAGCTCTTTGGGAGAAATTGAAGAGGGATTCGAAGAGGAGTGATTGGAGGTAAGTTTTATGAACTAAAAACGTGATTATATTGTGAAATTAACCTTGAAATTCATGGAATCTTAGCTAAAAGGGGAAGAATTAGGGCTTGAGTTTTTGAGATTTTAAATTGGAATTCGATGGGCCATTTTGAGGTCGGATTTGAGAGTTTTTGATATATATGGACTCGTGGGAAGATAAGGAATCCTTTGATGTGAAAATATCTGAGTTTTGAGAAATGGGCCCGGGGCTCGGATTTTGCTAATTTCGGGATTTTTGATATTTTTCTATTGTTTTCGCTTGGGCTTTGTTCCCTTAGTATATTGTGATATATTCATTCTAATTTTGGATAGATTCGACGCGCGTGGAGGCTGATTTGAGGAGCAAAGTCATCGCGACCTAGGGATCTAGCTGGTTCGAGTTGAGTAATGATTGTAAATGATATCATGAGGTTTTGAAACCTCGGATTGCACATCGTAGTGCTGTATTGAGGTGAGACACACGCTGGATGATGAGCGCGGGGTCTGTTACTACTGGGGATTGTGACTTGGTCCGTCCTGATTGATGATTTTTACCGCATATTTGACTGAAACTTATTTGTTATCATTATGATTTGGGCTGATTGCCATATTTGGGCTTCGTTCCAATTATGTGAACCCCTTCGAGGATGTTGTTAATATTTCCTCACTGTTTTGATGTTATACTTGAACTCAGTCATATATTTTCCACTGTTTTCAAAACTCGGCCAAGTTATTTTGCTTTAACGCGTGAAAAGATATTTCCAATACTATTTTTTGGGCTGAGCAGCATGTTTTACTATTGCCCGAGGGGCTTATGTGATTTTGACTGAGTAAGGCCGAGGGCCTGTATTGTGAGGATACTTTTGGATCGGGCTGCACGCCGCAACACTGTTATTCTAATACTGATATGAGGTTGAGGGCCTAGACATGATGCCACGAGATGGCTTGATATTGTGCTTGGGCCGTAAGGGGCCCCTCCTGGAGTCTGCACACCCCCAGTGAGCGCCATCGATGATAAATGGATCGGGCTGCACGCCGCAACAATATGTGGATTGGGCTGCACGCCATAGAAGTACTAGTACTGTTTTACGTGTTTACTTTATTTCATTTGTCTGCCATTATCTGTTGTTTGTGCTACTTCTTGCAATATTTACCTGATATTCTGGCATCATCTGAAAACTGAGTGTTGTGCCCGAGGGACGGAATTCTGTGCTTATCTGCACTATTTGTTTTGAATTCATTTGCGTAATCGCTCAAAAATTCATTTTCAAAAGAGGTTTAAACTGAGCTAAGATATTTCCAAAGATTTCACAGCTTCACTGCTTTACTCAAAAGAGTTTTTCACTGCTTCTATACAGCATAATGATCTATTATACGTGATTTCTTGCTCCTCAGTTGTTATTTACCTTTATTACTAATTAATTTGGAGTACTCACTTTACTCCATGTACCTCGTATACAGATGCAGGTATTTGTTCACCCGGTAGTGGGTTTTGAGCTGATCAGAGGCTAAGTTAATGGAGTTTAGCGAGGTAACTGCCAGCGTTCGCAGCACCGCATGTTCTTCCTTTATTTATCAGTCCTATTTCTATATTTCAGACTTGTAGTGGTAGTTATATTCTAATAGTTTCTCGTGACTTGTGACACCCCGATTTGGGCTATGTTTTGGGTTGTTTTCTACACTTAAATGAGAAATCTTCTGTTTAAATTGTGGTTATTTAATCATATTAAAATTGTGCATGGATTTTAATTATTCTGGCAAAGCAAATGGGTTGGTTGCCTGGCCTTGTCTTCACGAGAGGCGCCATCACGACCGGATCAAGGTTTGGGTCGTGACAAGTTGGTATCAGAGACTAGGTTACATAGGTCTCATGAGTCATGAGCAGGTTTAGTAGAGTCTCGCGGATCAGTACGGAGACGTCTGTATTTATCCTTGAGAGGCAGAACCTTTAGGAAAACTTCACATTCTTGAATTCTTATCGTGCGTCCTTGATTCAGCTTGAAAAGTAACTCTTGAAATTCCTTCCATGCGTTCGCATGTGCGCATGAGCGCTCAGTATCAAATGTGCCTTGATGGCTTGTGATTCCCCGATCGAAGGGCGAGATGTGATCTCTGTGAGTTGATGTTGGGGCCAGTCTGAAAGACTTGAGGCCGGATTTTTTGCCTATGGCTTGAGCATCAAGGTGCTGATTGTATGAGCAAGTGTTTTGAACTTATATGTTCGGTACTGTCCCTAGTAGTGGAAGTAACGGCTGGATAGCCATGTGGCGAGTATGTTAGTATTGTGAGATGTATTTATGTGACTGGGAAGTGACGATGAAGGTCTGCTGAATGATAGAAGAACTATTAGGTGTTTGAACTCCATCGTGTTTCGAGGTATAGCCCCAAGTTATGGACGCGTGAAGGATCTTTTCATGTTTTCCAGTTGTGAGTGAAGTAAATTTCATGTTGTGATATGAGTTCATACTCAGGAAGACTAAGTGGCTATGTAATGTGTAAGATGGTGGAAGGTATACGAAAATGTTATATTGAGGTGAAGCAGGTGGGTTATCTCCTGCGGAGTGTTCTCAAGTGGTGTGATCCCTATGTGTATGTTAGAAGATCTCATGTGTAATTTAAAGGTACGTGTTGAAATTTGAAAATTTTGGGTCGCTTAAGAGAATGGGCTTAACTGTTGTGGGGATGGATGCGATATTTGCAGAAGACTTACAGTACTGAATGGTCTATGTTTTCACAAACTTATAAATGATTTGAGTTTAATCTCACTATGGTATTATGGCATCAATAGAGTAAAAGTGTTATTAGTTATTGAGTGTATCTTGATCTATGGCTTCGAGCCAAGTGGGGGAGTCTGCTGTGAGCAGTTGATTACACGGTTAGGTACTATGTTAGTTCCACTTAGGGACGTACGAGTGAATTAGCTATGGCTAGAGTAAAGGAAAAGTTTGACAAAGGTTACATTATGCTTCATAGAGTATGAGAATCACGGAATGTCTAGAGTGTTATTGGTAAAGAATGCTCGGAGCATAGAGCGGGGAGTTTCTTGGTTGTATTGGAATGAGGATTTCATTTTGTGGTATTGGAATGCCAACGAGGCACGGGTGGTTCTGTTCGTTAGGTCAAGTAAGTTGCGGTTTGAATAAGAGTGAATGACTTGCGAGGATGGCTCTAATACGTTCAAGATCCTACAGGGAACAATCGGGTATTTTAAAGTTGCATGTGTGGTTAGAAACTGTGTTTTCATTGGAAGAGGTTCAGATTTGTGGTATTTCTATGTTAATTATGGGACTCTATGTATCAGTATCAGAAAAGTAATGGTAACAAATTTATATTCGTGGGAAGTTCCGCAGAGTAAAGTATTCTAGAATGTGGTGTTACAGAGAATATTTAAGGGAGTATTCTACGGGTTATAGGTTTCGAAGAGTAATTCCTTGTGCATGTTCGAAGTAGTGTTCGTGTTCGAGGTAGTGAATTCTTACAGGTATTTTGCAGCAATGCTCTTGGGTTTTGATGGCTTGCTTAGTTTGGTCGAGTTAGAAGGGTTCAGTCCTGGTATGTCTGATTTGTGCAAGGGGAACTCGGAGAGTTCTTGATGGTTTTTACCGCGGTTTGGAGATGTATATTTTCTATGGGCATGCGGAGCATGGGATGTATAGTGATTTTTCTTCTAGATGGGGACCAATGGAAAGTTCTTGACTAGTTGAGTGCGTATATGTCTGTGGCTCGGAAGGGAGATAAAATTTTTGTGTTATCCTTGGATGGTATGGTATATGCGGTATGTTGTGGAGGACTGAGACTGGCGTATGCTAGGTTATAGTTCAATTCTGAAAGAAAGTTCATAAAGCTCTGAGGCAATGGGTAGCCTCAGATAATCAAGGAAATGGTACTGCTAATTGGAAGTGATTTGATGAGAGCATATGTCTCGGAAAAAGGGTAATGTGATTAACCTAATGATACTTCGGTAGTATTGCGGCACTTTCCTATCGGATCGACTGGTGGTATTCGGGTTTGCTTGGCGGAACTAGGAAATTTTAGAGTATCTATCATGGAATGATTGGGTATTAAAGGTATGCATGTGTTCGGACGGCGAAATTGGGATCGGATACGATGATTCATGTGTCGTGTGGATTTGGAGATGGAAGTTCTCATATACAGGCAATGATGTGGTTGTAGATCGTGTGTATCGGCACTGCTTAGCAACTACCGGGATTTGGAGGCCCGAATGGATCTTTCTTTGCTTGGTGTGTTAGATTTTGGATATGATATTGGGGTTTAGACTGGTTATCTCAGTATTGGGTTATTCTGGGCTATTGCACTATGGGCTATGCCGGAAACACCACGGGTTGAGTGGCGAGGTGCTTTGGATTATGTTCTAGTAGAGTGGTTTATATTTTAAAGACCTAGCGGACGGCTGGGAAGGATTGCTTTTCTTAATTGGGCCTTCGGGATGGATATCGGTGCAGAGGTTTCTACCATTGATTCAGTTCCGATTTTGAAGGACTTCTCAAATGTGATTCTTGTGGCCGGGCATGTCGCCGGGCAAGGTTGTGGATTTTGGTATTGACTTGATGCCGGGCACCATAACGTATGGCTCCGGTAGGAGTTATAGTTGTGGAAGGAGCGGCTTCAGGCTTCCTTGGTAAGGAATTCATTGGCAGGACAATGTGTATCCGTGTTCTAGCTTGAATCGGCTTGATTGGCCTCGAATTGTATTGTCGAGGGGTAGCTTGGCTCGACCGTTGTTGAGCTTATTAGCAATCTGAAGAGATCTATGAGTTTCCATTCTGTGTTGCGAGATGTTATGATTTGTTGGTTATGGGCACGTATGGTGCGATTCTAGTGGAGGTTCATAGTGGAAGTCGAGCGGGAAGAGTACTTGTGTGTTTCCGGTGGATGGCGTATCGGTTATGTCCTATCGGGTTTGCGTGGTATATGATATTTGTTTCACTACGGGTGTGATGATTTGCTTTGGTTCCGGACATCAAATTGTGCGTGGTCGCCAACTTCGAGCATAGTGACTTGAGGTGTTTCATGTGGAGCAGTGTTTGGATGGGATCGTGCATTGCAGCAAGGCTATGTAGATATATGACTTTGCGGGTTAGATTAGTATGTTCTATTCTATGATATGAGATGGGTTCTCAACCTTGTGTTGTGGTGGTACCGGTGAGCTTAAGGTACAATTCTTTCAATTGAGTCGTTTTCATGATTTTAGTATGTTCAGACTGTTGCTTATTGGTGCGCGTAGTTATGCAAGTTGAGGTTTAGGCCCATATTGATATGTCATGTCACCAGGGTGGTGTGTTTGGTCAGAAGAGATCGTTGGGATCATTAATGAATACGATCGGATTCGATTTCAGTATGTTGGAAGGTTAATATCGAGGTTCGGCTCGAAAATTTTTCTATGGTAATTTCCAGAGAAGAAATGCCTTCATGAATGGTTGATCTGATAAATGGTTATGGTTTACTGCGTGTTTTGTTATTGTTGGCAGAATACGAAAGTGTTGGAATGAGATTTTAGCTAATAAGAGGTTTTCTATCGGTATTTGGTTGTTGTGGGCAGCTGTTGTGAATGGAAGTTATCGCTGCATGTGTTTGAGCTATATGGTATATTATATAATTGCACCTGAGGTTGCAGGAATGGGCTACTACGTGGGGTTCGGGCCTATTCAGAGTATAGATGTGAGATTTTGATTTTGTGGATGATTTCGGTAGTGGAAATGTGGTTCTATGGCTTATGGACTAGGGTGGATTATGAAATTTCAGTTATATTGTGTAATCAAACCGATCTGAGATACGGTGACATGGGATCATCCCCGGGATATGCTTGGTAAGGTTATTCAGCTATTGGTGGGCTTCTAAAACAACTCTAGGAATGCTCGAGGACGAATGTGTGTTTAATTGGGGGAGGATGTAACGACCTGACCGATCGTTTTGAGCTTTTGCAATTTGATCGCTAGTTCTCGGGCATGACTTGCCCCGTGTAATGTGTTATGGCTGATATAGGTCATCGGTTTTGATTTTCAGAAAAAATCGGAATGAATTTGAAATAACAGACTCAATTGAAAGCTTTGAATTTGAAAGGTTTGACCAAGAGTTGACTTATTTGTATATGAGCTCGGATCAGAATTTTTATGATTTGGCTAGCTCCGTTAGGTGATTCATGACTTAGGAGCGCGATCAGAATGCATTTTGGAAGTCCTTGGAAGGATTTGGCTTGAATTGGCAAAGTTAGTATTTTGGCGAATTCCGGTCGATAGGTGAGATTTTGATATGAGGGTTGGAATGGAATTCCGAGAGTTGCTGTAGCTTTGTTATGTGATTTGGGATGTGTGTGCAAAATTTCATGTCATTCGGAGGTGATTTGGTTGGATTTTTGATCAAATGCGTGTTTCGGACGTTTTTGGAAAAACATAGGCTTGAATTCGATGTGAATTGATGGTTTTAGCGTTGTTTGAGGTGTTTTGATGATTGGAACGAGTTTGGATGATGTCTTTGGATGTTTCGATAATTTTGGTTGAGCTCCCGGGTGCCTCGGGTGAGTTTCGGGTGGTCAATCGGACCAATTTTGGCACTCGAGAGTTGCAGGTTTTCAGTTCTTGTGTTGCAGAAAGTTTGGCCTTCGCGATCGTGGGGGTGATGTCGCGGTCGCGTAGAATAAATTTGGGAGATAGGAAGTTTTCTCTCTGCGTTCACGTTTGTGTGTTTGCGATCGCGAAAGAATAGTTTGCTGTGCAACGCGTTTGCACAAGGTCTCCCGCGTTCGGGTATAAGAATTTTGGGGCCCTGTGGTTTTTGTTTTTCGTGATCGCATCAGTGTGGTCGCGATCGCATAGGTTTGGGAAAGTAGTCATCACGTTCGCATATTGCATTTCTGAGGCTTGGAAAGTTTGCTCTTCGCGATCGCGAGCCTGGGGCCGCGATCGTATAGAAGAAGGTCATGTAGCTGGCCCGAGGGGCTTATGTGATTTTGAATGAGTAAGGCCGAGGGCCTGGGTTGTGAGGATACTTTTGGATCGGGCTGCACGCCATAGCAATATTATTCTGATACTGATATGAGGCCGAGGGCCTAGACTTGATGCCACGAGATGGCTTGATATTGCGTTTGGGCCGTGAATGGCCTCTCCCGGAGTCTACACACCCCTAGTGAGTTTCATCGACGATAAATGGATCGGACTGCATGCCACATCGATACGTGGATTGGGCTGCACGCCGCATCGATACGTGGATCGGGCTGCACGCCGTAGCGGTACTGGTACTATTTTATGTGTTTACTTTATTTCATTTGTCTGCCATTATCTGTTGTTTGTGCTACTTCTTGCAATATTTACCTCATATTCTGGCATCATTTGAAAACTAAGTGTTGTGCCCGAGGGGCAGAATTATGTGCTTATCTGCACAAGTTGTTTTGCATTCATTTGCGTAATCGCTAAAAAAGTCATTTTCAAAAGAGGTTTAAACTGAGCTAAGATATTTCCAAAGATTTTACTGCTTTACTCAAAAGGGTTTTTCACTGCTTCTATGCAGGATGATGATCTGTTATACGTGATTTCTTACTGCTCAGTTATTATTTACCTTTATTACTCACTGAGTTGGAGTACTCACTTTACTTCTTGCACCTCGTGTGAAGATGCAGGTATTTGTTCACCCGGTAGTGGGTTTTAAGCTGATCAGAGGCTAAGTTAACGGAGTTTAGCGAGGTAACTGCCAGCGTTCACAGCACCGCATGTTCTTCCTTTGTTCTACCGAAGTATATTTCAGACTTGTATTGTTAGTTATATTCTAATAGTTTTTTGTGACTTGTGACACCCCGGTTTGGGCTGTATTTTGGGTTGTTTTCCGCACTTAAATGAGAAATCTTCAATTTAAATTGTGGTTATTTAATCATATTAAAATTGTGTTTTACTTTTAATTATTCTAGAAAGGCAAATGGGTTGGTTGGCTGGCCTTGTCTTCGCGATAGGTGCCATCACGACCGGATCGGGGTTTGGGTCGTGACACTTGGTATCCCGAAGATCTCTTGGTATCCTCAATATATGTGCTGGGAATCTCTTGGTATTCCGATGAGCTCTTGGTATCCTAATATATGTACAGGGGATCTCTTTGTATCCAGAGGATTTCTTGGTATCCTCAATATATGTGCTGGGGATCTCTTGGTATCCCGCACTACAGTCAAAATCAATATATGTGCAGGGGGATCTCGCCGGTGCAGTCCCGAAGCCCCAAAAGTAAAAACGCATCTCAACCAACAGAAACAATAGTCACAGCACAACAGAAAGCTCGTACATCACCATGATACATATATCAACAGCAAAAATGACAATAATACAGGGTAAGACAAGTAATCAACTTAAGGACTGTGAATCACAAGGAAACGGTAGAACCAGCTCACGAGAATGATGACATAAAGGGAACAGTTCAACACAGGAGAGCTAACTTATAGCAGCGATCCCACAACATACAAATCAATAACAAGGAAATTAACGCGAGTCAAGTAGTCCCAAATAAGGTCAAGTCAACAAGGATATAGGTTATCTAACTCCTTTTTAAGGTTGGACAATTCCGAGGATATTCGACAATTCAATTAGGGAGAGATGATCTTTAGCTTCACTTAAGAGTAAACAAAGTTTCAGGAAGGATGCTAATGGTTCTCAAATAAGACAACCAGCTACGAAGAGTTAGCATACAATAGGAGAGACGAAATTCTTCTATTAAATCAAATAGGAGTCAGTTAAGCAATAAAAGTAAATCATGAAGCAATTATTTCCAATCAAGCATGTAGATGTGATTAGGAATCTTAGTCATGTCAAGAACACATTCATACACAGTAAATATAAGGATCTAATAGTTCTAAAAAGGCTAATTTTTCACAGATAAGTCCGAGCACGCACTTGTCACCTCGCGTACACGAACTACAATCAATCATAGAAGACTCAAATCCTAGGGGGAAGTCCCCCACACAAGGTTAGGCAAGATACTTACCTCAAAGACGACAAACCGATACTCTAAGATGCACTTCTCGGGTGAAAAGACCTCCAGACGGCTCAAATATAACTAAATTAACTGCAAAGCATAAATAAAACACATAAGACACTATTCCGGATCATAAAGTCTCAATCTTGATCAAATTCTAAAAATCGGCCCAAAAGTCGACCCCCAGGCCCGCACCTCGAAACCCGACATATTTTACAAAAATTGAATACACATTCCGATACGAGTTCAACCATAAAAAAATTATAAAATTCTGATACCATTTGGTCCCTCAAATCATGATTTTTCATTTTAGGAATTTTATTCAAAAACCAACATTTTTCCAAACCCAAAAAGCAAATTAAATGATGGAATATGTTAGATTCTAGATGAAGAAAACTTGCCCAATCGATTTGCGTGAAAAAAACCTTAAAGAATCGCTCAAAACTGAGCTCCACAAGTCAAGATATGAATAAAATGGTCTAACCCTCGATTTGGGAATATATTCTACCTTCCCAGGGATTGTTCTTCGCGTTTGCGACCATTCTCTCGCGTTCGCGATGAGTAAATTCCTCGTCAACGATTTCCAAACTCATTCCAGACAGCCTTTAGTATAATGGACATAACGTTTTGCACATAACTCCAAATGACAAATGGTTTGATGTTCTGAAAACTAGACACCACGGGCTATCGTTTCATAGGTTTCTCATTTCCTGAGCCATTATATATTTGTGAGATATATGCTTCCAAATTCAACCCTGTGTAGCTGAGATTTTCGAACTCTCCCTGGACATCCTATAGTGTAACTATCATAACTTTTGGTACACACATCTAAATTCCAATTAATTTGTATTTCTTTAAACTAGACACAAAGTGATAGAACTTTTAATTTTTGGATCATCTCCAAATTCCTTATAGATTGTGAGATATGAGCCTCAGAAATCAGACCTGTGCAACCAAGATTTCCTTCTTCACGAACGCGAAGAACAAACTTCCAGAAGCCTAATTCTTCTTCGCGAATGCGATGAACAACACCATATATCAGATAATCAGCATCCAAAGTAACCCGAAATGATCCGAAATACACCCGAGTCCCTTGGGACCCCGTCTAAACACACAAACAAGTCATATACCTTAACATGGACTCGTTTGAGGTCTCAAATCATATCAAACAACACAGAAACAATGAATCATACCATGAATCGAACTATGAACTTTCAAATCTTCCAACTTCGAAAACTTGTATTGAAACCTATCAAATCAACCCAAAATGATGCTAAATTTTGCAAACAAGTCCAAAATGACATCACGGAGCTGATCCAACTCTCGGAATCGCATTCTGACCCCGATATTACAAAAGTCAACTATGGGTCAAACTTCTCCACTTTCCAAACTTCAACTTTTCCAATTTTCGCCGAAACACCTCAAATTATCCCATGAACCTCCAAATCCAAATACGGATGCATGCCTGCGTCCAAAATCACCATACGAAGCTGTTGAGATCACCCAAAACCCATTCTGGGGCCGTTTACTCAAAAGTCCAATTCCGGTCAAATTGTCACCGGTTAAACTTCTAAAACTAGATTCCTTCTTCCAATTTGACTCTGAATCATCTGTTAACTGAGTTCAGCCATGCACGCAAGTCGCTACTCATATTATGAAGTTGTTCTAGACCTTATGCCGCCGAATAGAGCTTAATTTCTCAAAATGACTGGTCGGGTTGCTACTTCCTCCCCCTTTTAAAACCAACATTCGTCCTCGAACGTGTCAAGATTCTCCTACAAATCGTCAAGTCACTGAGTGCACACTTCCAACATACACCCGCGGGTGATCCCACGTCACCCCAATCCACATAAATCTAACGATGCTATCTCAACTGAAATTTTGCCTTTCTAGCAATACCGATAAGCCTTAGAACCAGAATTCTCACCTTCCATCCATTTCCGAAAGACATGACTCTAAATCCATACTCGGTATCAGTCTCAACCAGCTGCATCAATTCATGACAACACCCATATAGTACAACCTTACAACATGACACATCACATATAGGCCCACAGTAACATTTCTGATCACAATATTCGCCCGAAATCAAATTCAGCACCGGCCATAAGCCTCATATTCAATAGGAACCTGTTTCAAACCTCCACAACACTGGAGATGATTCAATAACCATGAAAGCCACATAACTAAACATCGGAATCACCAAATCTCAGCTAATACCAACGGGCACATACCCCACAAGCTAAAACTCAAGAAGCACAAAATGAAAATGACTGAATATGAAAAGGAAAACACATAAGGGAACTATCAAACAAGCCCGACAAGCACAATTGTTTTCTATCAATACTAATCTACAAAAAAATCTAACAAGAAAGAATTAAAGCATATAAAAGAGTCACAAGGATCTCATACTGATATAACTCCCACCATGATACACAGCCCGGTCTCAGCACATCAACTCACATGAAATCATGAGGGTTCTGCCCTCAACTCTAAATCTCAAGTGTGGTACACATCAGATCAGCTGGAAACTCTTACTAAATCAATTCCGTCACAATTTACAACAAGTACTGGCTCCCACACCGGTGGAGCATAAGCATCACGGCTCGTAGACAAAATACTCATAAATCAAATCAAGCCTACCAAAAAGGACAACATGAATTTACTACTAGTATCATAACTCTCAACAATGAATAAAACAGACGATAGACACAGCTATCACTCATAGAACCTCCCAACGGGGTAACACATAAATAGAGTGCAAATCATGAAATACACCCATAAGTGGAGCAACAAATAGGGGAACTCGCCCCGATAAGCAGAACTGCATGAGCTTCGAATGGTTCTCCTCTATAACACATTAAAATCATACCTTAATGTCATCATCTAGCGCAACGGCCTTAATCCTACTATATGAAACACATCAATGGGTCGGGCCTCTCCCCTTTTGGGAGCCCTCTACTCACCTGAATACCTTGCTATGATAAATCTGTCCAAAATCTGGGGAAATCTCTCACCATGTGGATAGCATCCCTACACTCAAAGAAACCCCTCTAGTGACGTGGTTGTGGGAATCGTGCAGTATTGGTACTCTGAGGTGCATAAACACCTGAATTATTGGGTGAAGCTCGAAGCTCAACTGAATTGCTGACCCACGAAACCTCCACCATGTCGCACCCTGCCTCCAAAATAAGGGCCAACAGATCTCTCAGGTCTATGAGGCCTCCTCACCTCTCTGAACTCTCTCTCTCTCTCTCTCTTGATCTCGTCTGTCCTCTCACCGGTCCCACATGCCCACTAACCGACGAGCGATCCCTACCACCTGCTGGAACAAAACATCTGACTCCATCTCTCTAGCCATGCTGAACCAAATATCATGGATATGCCCCTCAATGAATCCACAAACTCGCTCTCTAACTGTAACGACCAAGGCATGTGTATGTATGGCTAAATCGCTGAATCTGACAGCATAATCTATTACTGATAGGGTGCCCTGACGCGGCTGCTCAAACTCTGTGTGCCATGCATCCCGAAGTGACTGAGTTACAAACTCTCTCAAAACATCTCTGGAAGCTGAACCCATGTAAGTGAAGCAGCATCAGCCTGCTACCCAACTCATATGTTCGCCACCACTGATAAGTCGCTCCATCAAGCTAGAACATAGTAAAAGCAACCCACTCGTCTGTGCAATACCCATAGTGCCGATAATGCGTTGGCACTCCTCTATGAAACCCATTGTGCTCTCTTAAGACAACCCGCTGAATGTAGGAGGGTCACATTTTCTTGAACCTTGCGAATCTAAGTTGTTCTCCCTTGGATGTTGCTACCCTGACCATGGTCTGAACAGGAACCACAAATTGTGCCGCCATGACACCTGGGACCTAACTAATGGAAACTCACTACTCTGAGTGTGGACTAGTTGCGGAACATACTCCTCGTTAGCCTCTGCCTCTGCCTCTGCCTCTAGTGACACCTGCTCCCTGGAGCAGCACCGTCTATAATTGCAGCTCGTGTCCTCACCGTCGGTGAGAAAGTAGAATGATAAAAGTTCAAACTCGGGGATCAATAAGCTCGCACGATAGGAATGAAAGAAGTGAGATTGTCCTATTAGTTCCGTAGCCTCTTGAAGATAAGTACATATGTCTTTGTATCGATCCGCAAGACTCTACTAAACTCGCTTATAACTCGTAGCCCCTATGAACCTAGAGCGCTGATACCAACCTGTCACGACCCAATTTTCCCTCCGTTGGGTTTCGTGATGGCACCTAGTCTTAAGGACTAGGTAATCCTACTAAAATGCGGAATAACAACAATAACTACTAACAGCTAGAATTCTTCTGAGATAAATCCCTTATATAATGAACAACTTCCCAAAACCCGGTAGTACAAGTCATAAGCTCTACAGAATTTCGCTACAACTTCTAAACAAATCATATGGAAATAAGTACAACAATGTAAATATAAAATAGGAAGGTGACTCTGAAGCTGCGAACGTGGTAGCAGGACTACCTTGAGTCTCCTCGGCAAGAATCCGCACAGGTACTAATGAACAATTCCTGGATCTGCACAAAAGAAATGTGCAGAAGTGTAGTATGAGCACACCACAATGGTGTCCAGTAAGTATCAAGACTAACCTCGATGGAGTAGTGACGAGGAATAGTCAAGACACCTACTGTTCTAATAAGCAGAACAGGTATAAGTATAGAAAAGAACCGAACATGATATCTATATAAAAACTAAGCGATATTTCTAACAATACAGAAAATATAATAAGGAAAGGAAACAACAAATATAGTGGAAAACCCATAATAAAGCTCATAAAAGTGAACAAAGAAAATACAACCCAACTTAAAATCACAAATACCGTAAGGGCAAGTCATAACACAACAACTACGGCAACCCTCACCTTGAGTCTTAACCAGCAAATATCAATCAAATAATCAAACTCTTTTCAAATGGTAAAAATTGATTTGAATTATATTTCCTTCAAATAAGTGTTTTTTTCAAAAGAGTTTCTTTCAAAAATAATGCTTCAAATATAATCATTTCTAAAAAGAAAATCCTCCAAATATAAGTCACCCTATGACACCTCATCTCATAATCATACAATACGGATCTCAATACCTGAACCCTAACAGTTGGCATCATGTTCCCTCATCACCCCTCATAATCATACTGATAACTCACGTGCCCAAAGAGTCATTCTCACATGGAAGGAAAATAAACAAGGGGTGCGTCTATACTCAAAAATCTCAAAGAGCCTCCTACCTGATAAGGGTAATTAACCACGTGTATGCTTGTGCAAGTGTCCTAACATAGTTCACACCAACTAGTAAGAATAAGGAATGGAACGTACAACACCTATAATGTTTACACAGGGATGGAATCAATGGAAACATCATCTCAGAACACAATGATTTTTATAGGGTATCGTCCTATAGTCCTAAACGTAAATATGTGTGCTAGGGATCTCTTGGTATCCCGTGGATCTCTTGGTATCCTCAATATATGTATTAGGGATCTCTTGGTATCTCAAGGATCTCTTGGTATCCTCAATATATGTATTAGGTATCTCTTACTATCCCGAGGATCTCTTGGTATCCTCAATATATGTGATGGGGATCTCTTGGTATCCTCAATGTATGTACTAGGGATCTCTTGGTATCCCGAGGATCTCTTAGTATCCTCAATATATGTGCTGGGGATCTCTTGGTATCCTGAAGATCTCTTGGTATCCTCAATATATGTGATAGAGATCTCTTGGCATCCCTCACTACAGCCAAAATCAATATATGTGTAGGGGGATCTCCCGGGTGCAGTCCCGTAGCCCCAAAAGTAAATACGCAGCTCAACTAATAGAAACAATAGTCACAGCACAACAGAAAGCTCGTACATCACCACGATACATATATCAACAGCAAAAATGACAATAATACAAGGTAAGACAAGTAGTCAACTTAAGGACTGTGAATCACAAGGAAACGGTAGAACCAGCTCATAAAGAATAACCACAGAAAAGAAAGATGACATAAAGGGAATAGTTTAACACGGGAGAGCTAATGTATAGCGATGATCCCACAACATACAAGTCAATAACAAGGAAATCAACGCGGAGGGCCTGTGTTGTGAGGATACTTTTGGATCGGGCCGAGGGCTTATGTTGCCCGATTTGGGAATATATTCTGCCTTCCCAGGGGTTGTTCTTCGCATTCGTAACCATTCTCTCGCGTTCGCGATGAGTAAATTCCTCGTCAACGATTTTCAAACGCATTTCAGACAACCTTTAGTATAATGGTCACAACGTTTTGCACAAAACTCCAAATGACAAATGGTTTGTTGTTCTGAAAACTAGACACTACGGGCTATCGTTTCATAGGTTGCTCATTTCCTGAGTCATTATATATTGCGAGATATAAGCTTCCAAATTCAACCCTGTGTAGCAGAGATTTTCGAACTCTCCCCGGACAGCCTGTAGTGTGACTATCATAACGTTTGGTACACACATCTAAATTACAATTAATTTATATTTCTGAAAACTAGACACAAAGGGATACAACTGTTATTTTTGTATCATCTCCAAATTCCTTATAGATTGTGAGATATGAGCCTCCGAAGTCAGACCTGTGCAACCAAGATTTCCTTCTTCGCAAATGCGAGAGTCTCTTCGCGAACGCGAAGAAAAAACTTCCAGAAGCCAAATTCTTCTTTGCGAACGCAAGTGGCTCCTCGCGAACGCGAAGAACAACACCAGATATCAGGTAATCAGCATCCAAAGTAGACCGAAATGATCTAAAATACACCTGAAACACACCCGAGTCCCCATGGACCTCGTCTAAACACACAAACAAGTCATATAACCTAACATGGACTCGCTCGAGGTCTCTAATAATATCAAACAATGCCTAAACAAGGAATCATACCATGAATTGAACTATGAACTTCCAAATCTTCCAACTTTGAAAACTTGTGTCGTAACCTATCAAATAAACCCAGAATGACGCCAAAATTTGCAGACAAGTCCAAAATAACATAACGGAGCTGCTCCAATTCTTGGAATCGCATTCCGACCCTAATACCACAAAATTCAACTATGGATCAAACTTCTCCACTTTCCAGCTTTCACCGAAACGCCTCAAATTACCCTACAGACCTCCAAATCGGAATCCAAATGCACGCCTAAGTCAAAAATCACCATACGAAGCTATTGAGATCACCCAAAATCCATTCCGGGGCCGTTTACTCAAAAGTCCAATTCCAGTCAAATTCTCACCGTTTAAATTTCTAAAACTAGATTCCTTATTCCAATTTGACTCTGAATCAACCGTTAACTGAGTTCACCATGCACGCAAGTCGTTACTCATATTATGAAACTGTTCCAGACCTTATGCCGCCGAACAGAGCTTAATTTCTCAAAACGACCGGTCGGGTCGTTACAAGGGGCGGTCCGACGAATTTTGTGGCCTAAGGCCAAACTTTATGGGGGGCCTTAACTTTTTTTATTTTTTTTATTTATTTATTTGAAATTTATTTTTCTAGATTTTCTTAGATACAAAGTTAATAATAATTTTTTTATACTCAATAACTCCTATTAAGTATTTCTCAATTGACAATATAACTAATACGCTTAAACTTTCTTGAGACATTGTTGATCTTTGGTAAGATTTTATCAATTTTAATTTTAAAAACTTTTTTCCACTGAAGCCCCGGTAACATGAGTTATTAACATTATTCCATAAGCAATATAGGCATTTAAAAAAGAATCAGATCTTTTTGTTTGATTGAGTGTATCATTTAAACTGTTATCTTCTAATTGTACTATTTTCCTTAATAATTTTAATTAAAAAAATAAATTTAAACCATCAATATCGAATTGATTATTATGCTTTAAGTAAAATTCAAGATTAAGGCAATATTTTTTAAAATTGTCATCATCTAGTGAATCTTAATTTTTACCGCTAAGTTGAAAATCAAAAATATTTTCATATGCTTCGAATTGCTCAAATCTATTTTGAAGTAAAAAAAATAGCTTTACCCACTATCTATAAAAGTAATATATTGGTAACATAAGAGACATCTCTCTCTTTTTATCGGGGAATCTTTAAAATCTCCACTGGTTAGCTTTTTCACTCCATCAAATGAAATGTGAATAACTCGTCCTCTAAAGGACTATTCGAAAGATTATGAGATTTTACTATCAGCATTCTCATCAAATTGTTACTTTATATGCCTTACGTTTCTTACGAAATTTGGGTTTGGTATTCATTTCAAGTGTAAATTTTCTTGGCAAAAATTATAGCAGTTGCAAATCCTTCTTCTCTATATTTGTTAAAGAAAGAAATCGAACTTTTTTGCTTCACAGAAATTTTTTAAAACTTATTCATAACCTATTATGTGTAATAAGAAATGGAGCCCCTATAAATGTGGGGCCTAAAGCAGTTGCTTTACTTGCGTTATGGAAGGGTTGCCCCTGATGAGGATAAACTGAAACTTTTTTATTATATTTCCACGTCGAATGCATCCAAGTGTCAATTTCGTGTTCACTACTAGAAATTCGGCAAAAACCGATCAAAAAACCAGCAAAAAACCGACCAAAGTTGGTCGGTTTTTCAAAATAATTTAATTTTTGTTTTACGAAACCAACCAACTTTGGTCGGTTTTCTTTGGCGCAAAAATGCAGAAAACTATTTTTGAGTCCCGCAAAATTTATTTTTAAATAAACCGACCAACTTTGGTCGGTAAATTCGGCCGTTCATTTTAAAAAACCGACCAACTTTGATCGGTAATTTTATTTTTTTAACAAAAACCGACCAACTTTGGTCGGTTATTTTCTTGCGAAAATACAATTAAAGAGTATAAATAAAAAATAAGACAATCTTAAAAGAAAATGCACCAATGTTAAACTAGTTTCCTGCCACAGTACATGCCCCAGTTCGATTCCTAGATAGTGAATCTTTTAATTACATAATTAAAATACCGACCAACTTTGGTCGGTTTTTTTTTTTGGCGACCAACCTTGGTCTTTTTATCTTTGCGACAAACCTTGGTCGGTATACTAAAACGACCACCAAAATATCGACCAAGCGTGTTTGGATACATTTTGGTCGGTAATTTGCCAAAACCGACCAACGTTGGTCGGTTTTTGTGGTCGCTAATTACCGAATTTCTAGTAGTGGTTTGGCTTAAACACACAAGTTTACCACAATATTTAACATCAATAACGAACTTCAAATTTAATTACTCCCTCTGTCCATTTTTAGTTATCCATTTTAGACTTTTGACGCCCCTTAAGAAATAATAATTGTAGTATATATTTTACCATATAATCCCTATTAATGATAGCATTTCAAAAAGTCTTGGAAAGTAATTTTGAAAATGAATAATTAATATGATAAGGGTAAAATAAGAAGAAAAAAAATTATCTTTCTCTTGATTTGCTAAAATGGAAAAGTAAAAGTGAAGAGAAAATACATAAAGTACCCATTAAACTTGTCAGTAAAAATTATTTGTACACCTAAACTTTACGGGTGTCCTAACACCCCACTATTCTTATCTAAACTAAATTTAATACCCGATTGAGTGATGACCTAGCATGAAAAGTGTACCTCATTTCGTAGATGCGCGTGAAGTAAATAAAAAAACTTTAAACTAATTTAATTGTCCAGGTGTCACTTTTCTATTAGATACTCTAAATAATTAAACTTAATACTCTCTCCGTTTCAGTTTATGTGAACCTATTTCCTTTTTGGTCCGTTTCAAAAAGAATGAACCCTTTCTAAATTTGGTAACAATTTAGCTTAAAGTTATAACTCTACCCTTAATGAGAAACTTTTATAATCACACAAATACTCTGGCCCCATCTGAACTTATTTTGGACCACAAATTCCAAAGTCTTTATTTTTTTCTTAAACTCTGTGCCCAGTTAAACAGGTTCACATAAATTGGAACGGAGGGAGTACTAATTTTTTCTCTTTTCTTATTCATTTTCTTTTCTTTTTCGTTTCTTTTTCTCTTTCTTCATTTTAACAAACCAGTGTCACCATCTTCCTCCCCATTTCTTGAAACTAAGTCATGTTTTATTTTTGCTTCTCTTTTCTTTCTTGTTGAGTCTCTATTTTCACTCGTCTGTTTCCTTCGCCATATTCCATCAATATAATTCTACTACAAAGAATTAAAAAGAAAGAACACAAAATATCTCACAACCAAGGGCTTATTTTTTGGACTGATTTTAAAGGATCTTGGAGCTGTAAATTGCTGATTTTGAGGGCTGATTTCAGCAGATTTTGGGGAGGTTTCGGTGCTGGAATTTGCTGCAAAAGNAACTGCTGGAATTTGGGGGTGTCTTTTCGGATTTTCGCAGCTGATTTTGCTACGGTTTTTGGGTTGATTTTGAGGTATTTTGGGGTGCGTGAGCTCTGTTTTGGACTGGTTTAGAGCTGTTTTGCCAGCTGATTTTTAGTGGTTAAAAAGAGCGAAAATAGCGGTCATTTGGTGGCGAATTTGCATGACTTTGAAGGATGAAGATATGGCTATTATTTTTGGGTTTTCTTTCTGTTTTTGCAGCTTTTCAAAGTGGTTTAGAGCTGGTTCCATGGTGGTGTAGGTGGTGATGAAGATGACATGAAAAAAAAGAGTTAAATAAAAATATAATTAAATAAGTGGAAAAAAATTAAGCAGTTTTTGACACTTGGCGCGCGTTCATTACACATTCCACCACAAGACTAACAAAGTGTTACCAATGGGGTATTAAATTTACCCCAAATAACAATAGGGGGATATAGATCGCCCGTAAAATTAAGGTGTGTAAATAATTTTTTCGAACAAATTTAATGGGTAATTTATGTATTTTCTCAAAAATAAAAATATAGTTTTAATATAATTGACAAGTAAAAGGGAACAGATGAAACATTTAATACTTAGTGGCAATAATAAAATTCCCACCTTGAGTTTGACACAATAAATTGAACACATGGAGTAATGTGCTAGACACAATTAACGAGAAGGAAGTATTCTCATGTGCATCTTTCGAAAATATTTTTATAAACCTGTAATTAGACTTATTAATCTTGCTAGTCAATTGCTTTTAGCAGAATAATTAATTAAGAAGCATTCAGTTCATTAACTAAATCACATGCCTAGTGCAGTTGCCAATAAGAGTATAACAAGAAGAGAAATGCTAATTGGTACTTACTAGTAGCGCGATGCGCGATCAATATTAAAAAAATATTTGTTATTTTGTTAATTTTTCGATGTTACATTTAGAATTATCATAATTATTTGATTATCCTATTCTATATAAATAGAATAGATATTGTCTAAATTTTAATAAATAAAATCTTCATTAAATTAAAGGGAATTATATAGTTATCAAATAATTTGTTCGTTATTATTTTTATTTATTATATTATCCAATATTTAGTATAATTATATTATTAATAGAAATTATGACATTTGTCATTATAACATTTCTTTGCCTCTCCTATTATATATGAATAAATATAGATTCTTTGACTCTCCTATTATATATATTATATATTAATTTTTTTGTTGCTTTTTATTTTAAACAAAATTTAAAAACTCAAACTTGAAACTACTCCCACCCAATTTGAATGGGTAGTTATTTTTTATATATTTATTTTTTATTATTTTATTTATTATATTTAATTATAAGATATCTACATTTATTAAATTCAAATTTTATGTATATATATATTATTATGGTAGTTTTTTATGTTATTTTATTATTTTCATTTTTATATGTATATTATATATAAATAGGTTTTTCATTTTTCTTATTTTCAAATAATTTTAAAACTCCAATTTAAAACTATTTCCCAATTTGAATTGGTAATTTATTATTTTTTTAAATTTCATTTTTTATTTTAAAATTATTATAAAACTCAAACTTGAAAGTACTTACTAATTTGAATTGGTAGTTTTTCTTCTCACTTTTTTCGTATTTTTATAGTTAATTTTTTTTCTTTTTATTTTAAAATAATTTAAAAACTCAAACTTGAAACTACTCCCACCCAATTTGAATGGGTAGTTATTTTTTATATATTTATTTTTGTTTTTTTATTATATTTGATTATAAGATATCTATATTTATTAATACAAATAAATTAACCAATTAATATATATAGTAGTTTTTTTTGTTGTATTTTATTATTTTCGTTTTTTATATGTATTTAAATTCAATAATAAGTAACCAATAACTAATTATAAAATAAATAACTAATTAGTAACCTATTATGCCATGTGGCATTTTTGTAGGCTGCTACTTGGCTTAAAGAGAGGGCTTTTTCCTCTCCTTTTAATAATATATAGATATAGATATAGATTTTTTTGTTCTTAATAATATTATCTAATTTTTAGTGAATAAAATCTTCGTTAAACTAACGGGACTTATACAGGCAGTGCCTCAAATCACTTTTTTGTTATATATTTTTCTTTATTATATCTTCCAACATTTAATACTACTACATTGTTAATAGAAAATTTCATTAGCATATTATGTTATTTAATATTTTTCTCTGACGTTTTATTTATTTCTTTTTTTTTCTTTTTTTCAAATAATTTTAATACTCCAACTTAAAACTACTCCCCAATTTTAATTGGTAATTTATTTTCTTAATTTCATTTTTTATTTTAAAACTCACATTTGAAAGTACTCCCAATTTGAATGTGTAGTTTTTCTACTCTTTTTTATTTTTTTTTGTTTTTTTTTTGCTTTTTTATGTTAAAATAATTGAAAAACTCCAACTTGAAACTACTCCCACCCAATTTGAATGGGTAGTTATTTTTTTATATATTTATATTTTCATTTTTTATTATAGTTAATTAATTATAAGATATCTATATTTATTAATGTAATTAAAGTAACCAATTAATATATATATATGGTAGTTTTTTTTTCCAGATATATTTAAATTCAAAAAGAATAACCAATAACTAATTTAATAACTAATTATGCCATGTGGCTTTTTCTGAAGCTGCCACGTGGCTTAAGGAGAGGACTTTTTCCTCTCCTTTTAATAATATATAGATATAGATAGGATAACCAACCTAGGACCCCTCCTTACCCAAATCTCTTTTTTTAAACCTTTGTTTTACAACTTGTTCAAACCTTTATTTTGTTACTTGAGTTATCTAACGTGCTTTATTTGCAACTTTTTTGATTAAATTGTTTATATGGACTAATTTGTGAATATAAGTTTAGTCGGGACCCACCGTTGTGGACCAAGAGGGGTGCCTAACAGCTTCCCCTCGAGGTTACTTCGAGCCCTTACCCTAATATTTGGTAATGCAAACCAACCCAAGAGTTAATTGCTCTAGGTGCCCTAACAAACCATAATCTGTTAGGTGGCGACTCTTCAAATACCCAATTCCCAAAAGAAAATGAGTCATTACACCCTGTGAATGTCGAAACCCGGACCTTCTTCCCCGTCAAAAATGGGAGGGAAAAAGGAGGCGCGATAGGGGATCTAGACCTCAAATTGAGGTCGGATTCCAAAACTAATTACATATTCGGGCTCGGGGATAAATGAGTGACTAGGTTTTGGTCCGAACCTAGAGTTTTGACCAAGCTATTGATACCCAATTTTACCTAAGTATTTTTATACCCAAAATACTTCAAAAATAGAATATATGTGCATATATAAGCACACCCTAAAGTTTGGTACTTTTCCAATATTTTAATAATTTTTAAATCAATTTATTGCCTATTTTGATACAACAAAATCAAGTAATTATTTTTAAAATTATTATTTTTGGTGAATAACTTATTTTATCCTCATATTTACACCAAAATATAATTAAGGTGATTTCTGCATATTTTTACGAATTTATTTGGTATTTTTAAAGCTAAATTGCATATATTTGCAATCATAGCCTATTTTACGATTAATAGTATTTTATAATTACAAAATTAGTTTCAGTATTTTTTTAATTCATATTTATGAATTGTTAAGGGGTTCATTGCTTTTGATTTCTCCCAAAGTCATTTTCACTATTTTTATAACTTTAAACAAAGGAAAATTGGCTATTTAAATACTAGCCCCATCTATTTCAATTTTAGCCTTAAAATTGGGTCCAATCTCAGCCCAAATTTCCAACCCAATTCCGTTTAAACCTAACCCATGACCCAATTCCAAATAACCCGACCCAGACTCCTTTTTATCCTGGCCGTCGATCTCAGAGATCAACGGCCCCTATTCGCCCCTTACTTTTTTAACCCATACGACTACCCTACTCCTCTCATTCCTCCTAATCCTCCGCCCTCGAATCCCCTATCCTCTCTGATTCTCTCTAATACCTAAACCTAACCCTAGATGCCTCCCTCCGGTTACAACCCAAAACCGCCTGAATCCATGGCCTCCAAAGCCATTGAAGGCCTGTACCTGCCTCCAATGGCTCCTGCATGCCTGTTGTTTGAAGAATCGAGGCCATACCTCAAAGGTCTTGACTCAGATCTTCACCTATTCGAAGATCTCGGCCATCTCGGGACTTGCTCTGGTGGCTCTTGGTCTTTTGAGCCTGATCGTGATATTCTCTAGCTTAGATCATGACTTTTCCAGGCTTTCTCGTTTCTAGGTTTTAGAAGAAACCTTAGCCTTTCGAGGTTCTCCTGATTTCCCTAGATCTATTCTACATCTATATTTATTTTAAAGTTTTCAAATGATTTCTCAAAGTTTCTTTCAAAAGTTTGCTTGCAAACCCTTCATCTTCTCTGACTTAGGGTTTCTCTGATTTTACATTCTCTACTGTGATTCTTATGTGCTTTCTTTTACTGTATTTTGCACGATTTTTCTTTTATTATGTTTTCATGAAGTTTCTGGGGAATACATGTTTAAGTTCTCAGTCCCTTTGAGTTTTCTGAACTTATTTCGTTAGTATTTTTTGCTTGACTTGCTTGTTTTCGTCTCTAGACTCGATTAATGGTAAATACCCTAGAATTTGTGGGTTTCATTTGAGTTTTGAGGCCACTTATTACGTGATTTGTGTGTTTCTCATCTCTAAACTCGCTTGGTTTCAAAACCCCTAATCTCTGAGTTCCTAAAGTTGTTTCATCTTTGTTTCAACTTTGTTTCTCCATGTGGTTCTAATTTTTTGCTAAAATCTGTAAGACCTTGTTTACTTGACCTCCTTGGCATGTTTCTGATACCCCCTTCCCCTGTTACTAGATTAGCCTATACGACTATCATGTTTCTCTAGCATTACTGTTTCTCTTTTCCATGATTTAACCTCACACGCCCAATGTTGTGCACTCTTTATATACACTGGCTGTCCCTCTAGAATTTTGGGACTGATTTCAGACTTCCTTGTGTAAGCAGGACTGATTCTTTCCTTGTTTTATTTGAAAACTCTCTTTAACCTTTCGATTCCCCTATTTCTGACTTGGTTCATTAGTGATTTTGAATCCTTGATTCCCATATTTACTATGTACTAATTGATTTACTTTGTTCTTGCCTTATTTACTTAACCGTGTACTTCAAATTTTCTTTCCTTAATTACAAACCCTATGTATTTGCCCCTTATTTGTATGCTATGCACAATATGTTTACTTGATTTCCTTCCTTAAATAACTTCTACCCTTTATCGTTCAAATTTGAATTCCTCAATTAAAAGGATTTTCTGCTACAGATTGATTCTAACTGATACATGATTATTTTCTTACCTTGTTCCCTGCCTGATTTCAAACTATAAATACCTGCTCCTTTCTTAGCACACACACGACCAATACTCGAGTCTTTTTCGGAAATCACACTCACACGCATAAGTATACTCTTGCTATTTGTACTGTGGCTTGCTACAAGATTTCTGCTTTCTTTGCTTTTTGAAACTGGTATGTCCTAGTTTTAATTCTATTCTCAACTCCAATGTGTTTACTTACCAGTTCTTATGTCCATGTTTATTTTAATGTCTGAAGTATTTAATCTTTGTGCAATGTGCTCACTTCTTGTAATGAATCCCATTCCTATATCCCCTTATGTGTTTTGAGCTATGGTTCAAAAACATGGCAATATATCTGAAGTTATTTTCCATGGATATGAACTGGACCCTTCGGGCCCCATGCTCTTTCAATTTCCCATCACCATTCCCTTACTATGTGTGCTGAGTTAAAGCTTTGGCCTGACATCATTCTAATTACTGCCCAGGCCATGGCTTGACCTTCAATAGGTCCTTACTCTCCAATGTTTGGCCAATAGGTTTGCTCAGGGGTGTGCCAGCCAACCTCATTGTTAGGTATGACCACCAGCCTGTTTTGGCACTCCCTACTCCTCTCGATTTCACTTGCACTCATTCTTAGAACTTAAGTTCTGCTCCTCTCTTGTGAGCCTTGCCTTGGGACCCTTGAGCTCCCTCTGAACTTGGACACCTGAGGGCTGGCCCTTCCACTGCACTATAACTCATTCTGATTAGCATCTAAGGTGTAAGCACTGCCTGGGGTTCCTGAAACCCATTTGATCTATGAAACACCCTAGATAAGAGAAGGTCGTGGAAATCAAGATCTCGGAAGTGGCTCAATCTCATATTATTAGACACTAAGTCTGAATTAGGCTGCTCGGATGTAGCTGATAATTCCTGATGTAATTTTTTAATTTAGTTGTACTCTTTTGGTCTGTAATAATTTGTATAAACTCATGGGGATTTATTAAAAAGGGAGGGGGTTTACTTTTATACACTAAGGGTAGAAAATATGCCTATAGGGATTTATTTCTGATTCGTGCAACTTCGCACGTAGAAAATATGCCTATAGGGATTTATTTGTGATTCGTGCAACTTCACACGTAGAAAACATGTCTATAGGATTTAACATGTGATTTCTGCAACCAAGCATATAGATACCTTGCCTATAGGGATTTGCATTTCTGCATATAATAACATCATTAGGCAAACAATTATGCTTAACAACAAAATTGCATATAGATACCATGCCTACAGTACTTCTGTTTAAAAGGTCCAAATCAGTTAACGCATAGAGAGCATACCTATAGTAGCTTTGAATCTGAGCCGTTTCATTCATTCAAATTAGCATTCACCCTTTTAACAAAAATAGTATTTACTAAAGCTCGTAAAGTAACAGATCTTCTCTAAACGAATCTGCATTTTTCTAAAACTCATGAAACTCTTTTCCAAGTAATCTGCATGTCCTCTGAAGTTCATTTCTTTTCCATTAAACCTTTTCAAGAGCAGTACCTTCTTTTCTGAAACTCTTTTTACTCTGTAACTTTGCTTTATAATCAGTTCATATTTTAAAATCAGTAATTCTATCCAACACTTAGACAAAGGATTAATTAATCAATCAGATCAGTTTTAGACAACTGCATTCGAGCGAGCCTAATGTAGACTTCCCGTCTAAAAATATGTGGTGAACCAGTCCGCTCGTCGCTTTATTTAGTTTAAGACCAAACCAGTACGTGTAAGACATGCTAAACTCTATGGTTTTATCTGATTCAAGGAGGCCTATTTGAGCCCTACTTGCTTATTTGCTTCCCCCCTTTTACTTGCTTTATGTGTTGTGATTGATGCCTTAGTATTTCGTCCTTTGAAAACTCCTAAAAGGCCCCAAACCCATCTCCCTTTAGGACTAGTAGTCCAATTGCCTCCGGGACTGATAGGATTGGGACGGGTACTAGCATGCAATAAGTAACGAGACATTCTGCGCTTTAATACCTTAATGGGATGGGAAAAGTAGAATATGAATATGATGACCACGCGATAACACCACGTGTATAAACGGTTACCGGGTGTTGTGTGGGGTGATCCATATTATTTATAAACGTAGGACCCCCCCTCCCTTTACTTGTTTATTCTATTTCGAAAAACTACTTCTTTTCATATTTCAGCTTCTTTAACTGTTAGTTCCAGCAATTATGTAAAATTTCCCCCTTTTCACTCGTTTATCCTGAATTTTAAAACTACTTTCTATGCAAAATTTCAGCTTTTTTAACTTCATTTTAGTTTCAAATTATTTGCAACTATTATATGAAAACCCCTTGTATTTGTAATTCTAGTTTGTCTACTCATGTTTGCTTGCTTAAAGTCACAATTGTAACATGGCCGGGAACTACACTAGTAGATCTTGAGGGGTGCCTAACACCTTCCCCTCGAGATAATTTCTAGCCCTTACCCAAACTCTGGTTCTTCATCTCAAATTCTTCCTTATAGTGTCCTAATGCACTATAATCATTAGGCGGGGACTCTTCAAATCAAAAAACCCAATTCCTAAACGGGAATAGAGTTGTATTTCCCAAATGTCATAAACCAGATTTTCGCTTTAGAAAATAAATGGGGGCGTCGACAGCATGACGACTCTGCTGGGGATTCCTTAGGCTTTTACCATTTCATATTATATGTGACTTTATTGCTTTCTTTTATTGCTTTTGTTTAATACCTTTATTCGAAACTAACTTGTTTCTTTTGTTTTTTTTTCTTTAATTACTTTCATTTATTGCTTTCCATCAATACCGTTGTAATTTTGAGAAATTATTGTAAAAATTTATTATATGAAAGTGAAAATACATGTCAATTTGTTTCATTCTTGTAAACAACATCTTCAACCTCATATTCCACTCGCGCCAAACAAATACTATAGCAACGCTTATAATGAGTGGTTGCGCTCTTCCAATATTATCACCCCTTAAATTTGGCAAAGGCGTATTTGCGGTAAAACCAGTCGATCAGCGGTGCAGTCGATGGTTCCGTGCCTTTCCCTCTTGATTTGTTCGCTCAAGGGTACCTTTCTAATACCCCAATAGAAACCTTACTCCATTAAATTGTACATGCATCATGGTCAAACCTAGCCAAGTCAGTTATGTTGTCCACATAATGACTCATTAGGATAGCCTTGTCCAAAGTCCACCAGGTTTCCTTGAAACCCAAATGGATACCTCCATGTTTTGTGCATTTATTTGGAGAACTAAATGATTGCTATGCTAATTATTGGTTTAAATAATTGAGTCTGGTGGGGTAGGGGCCTAACGCTTTGTTTTGCAGAAAATGAGGCACGAAATCCCCAGATTTGGCATGGTAACCAACATTCATCCAAGGCTGCTGAATTGGTGGAAAGACCTCAACTCCAGTGATCAGACGCTCGTCCGCAAATACTTAGGGAATTTGCTTTCTCTTCTAGAAATTCAGCCTGACAACAGAATCATAGAGGCTGTGACATTATTCTGGGATAGTGACAAGTCCGTGTTCTGCTTCGGGGACCTTGAAATGACTCCTTTGCTCGAAGAAATAGGAGGTTTAGCTGGCATTCCATGGGAGACTCCGGGTTTGCTTATGCCAGAGAATCGCAAGGGTAGGGGTTTCTTTAAGATGATAGGACTGAAGAAGTACCCAGATTTAACTTGCCTGAAAGACTCTTACATCCCATTCGACTATCTGTACGAGAGGTACAGCCATAGCAAGTCATACCGCACCTATTCAGATGAGTTCACCCTCACCTCATTGGGGCAAATCCATCGAAGGGTCTTCGTTTTTATGTTTTGCTTTTTGGGAATGATGGTGTTCCCTATGAAGAAGGCTAGGATCCACACCAGACTGGCCATAGTAACCAAGACTTTGATGGAAGAAATTGGCGGGCAGACTTTCAGTATAGTGCCCATGATCGTTGCTGAGATATACCGCGCCCTGGACAACTGTCAACAAAAGGGTAATTATTTTGAGGGTTGCAACTTATTACTTCAGCTCTGGCTCATGGAAGAGATCCTACGCAGAGACTGGGATGATCACATCGCCTTCCACCAGCCAAGGCGTATGAATTATATGCCTAAAATGTTTGCTCAGCCAGAGGACGCCAGAGGATGGGTAGAATTATATGAAAATATAAAAGAGGACCAGGTACAATGGATGGTTGAGTGGTTCCCCATGGATGAATTCATTGTTCGATCCAGAGACGCACCGTTTCTCACACTAATTGGTTTGAGAGGAACTTATCCTTATGTTCCTCTCCGAGCCATGAGGCAGGACAGAAGAAAGCAAATCATACCAAGGGTCGACAAAATGAGTCACTTTAGGGCTGATTTACAGGACGATGATAGCCCTCACAGGTTCCAAGCTCACCATTTGTGGCACTATAAACTCATTTTGGGGAAAGAATCTACTGAGCCAGACAGGTATCACGCCGGTTGTGTACCGCACTATTCGGGTTGGTAGGAAAATAATGGCATGGGTCAGCCCGGGTTCGTCCAAGGTCATAGAATTATCGACGAGCACGCTGAAGAACAGGTTAAGTATAATCAACTGCGCAAGAGAATTCGAGAATGTGAAAGTGAGCACCGGGAAATACAAGAAGCCCATCAGAAGTTGATCGAGGAATGGAAAGATATGGCTGTCAGCGCCAACAAGTGACTAGGGTACTTGGAGCGGGGTCTAGTGGAGCTGGAAGGAAAGTTCATCAAGAGGATTGAAGACTGTCAAAAAGCTGAAGGAAATGTAGGCAGACATTTGGCCTGAGCCTATTTGCTGCTAGGACTACGTGAGTTGGTGAAGCTGTTCGAGGGAGACAAAGATGCCAAATCTGGGGAATATCTTTCTGGGACCAAGTAGTTAGGTGTCTTTTTATTTTTAATGTTATAAGGCCAATGGGCACTAGTGATGTCACGACCCATTTTGCCTAACTAGGTCATGATGGCGCCTAACACCACAGTTAGGCCAGCCAACTGCGGAAGTTTTGATTAAGTCTCGATTATTAATTAGCCGACCAAATATACTAGTTTTTTCAAGTAAATAAAAGAAACTAGCAAGATCATACAGTACTGACATTGTCATACATTCCAAAAAAAAAATGTTCTCTACAGTGTGTGCCAGAACCCGGTGTCACTAGCTACGGGTGACCAGTAGAGTATAAACAAAAATATACAAAACACTGTCCTACTGTCTGAATCAGAATAGATAGAAAAATCATAAATACAGGAAAAGGCCTCCTTCAGTTGCGAATCGGCATGAGGGAGAAGGCATCTCACCGTAGGAGTCCCCGAGCTAGCTCACTGCGGTGCGCCCGAATACTGACCAGATCCACCTGCCTCAAAACCTGTACATTTAAGTACAAAAGTGCAGCATGAGTACATAAACCACATGTACTCAGTAAGTATCCGGTCTAATCTCGAATAAGTAGAGACGAGAGGTCGACTTGATACTTACTAAGGTCCAAATAATATGACATAGTAGAGAGATTTAAACAATATAATAAATTATTAAATAGGCAGGTTCCACAGAAGGATCTTTTACTCATTTTCTTGCCTTAATCAAATTTCCAGGTTTCTTTCTTAAATTAGCAAGTAGTACTAATACAACAATTAACAACAACAAATAATTCATGCACAAACATGCCGAGGACGACGACCCGCTCCAACAGAAAGTAAATGTGCACTGCCGAGGGTCGAGCGGTAAACCATAGATGCATCTATTACCCCGCTCGCGAATCATACGTGCGACGCGGTAAAAATGTAAATCACAATCACCCCGCTCGCGAATCATACATGCGACGCAGGTACACATAAAAAGAATACATGATCTTCCAAGTACGAGTCAATCCTCTTTCAATAAATCCTAGATTATGTGAAATTAAATGCCTTTAAAATTTTAGTGTCCAACCCGTTAAGATATAAATAATTTAGCAGCCAACAAGATCACAGAGATTTCACGTATAATATGCTTTAGGACCCTAGACTACCCGGACTATCACATAGATGCTACGCACGGACTCTCGTCACCTGGTGCGTACGTAGTCCAAGCATATAAGGCAATTAGATTATTTATTATACCTATGGGGACATTTCCCTCTTACAAGGTTAGAAAGGAGACTCACCTCGCTCCAAAGTGCGCTCCCAATCTCCAAGAACGAGCTCAAGTCCTTAATTCGAAGCCGGAAAATCCCAAGCTAATCAAACAAAGCAAGAACTAGTAAATAAAGGCTTACAAGATCGAATTCTAGCTATTTAAACAATTTTCTAGCCATTAGCACTAGTTTCCTAAATTCCGAACGCGGACCCACGTGCCCGGATTTCGAGATTTTTCGAGGAAAGTTGTTCTCTACCATCTAAGGATCACAAATATATGATTTCTAGTTCATTGCATGGCAAATTTTCGTGTAAAAACTTAAATTCTCATTAAACCCTAGGTCTAGCTCATACCCCTTGATTTTACCCAATCCTTGATGTTAAATCTACTCTATGTTTATGTATTTAAACTAAAATGAGTGGGGATTACTTACCTCAAAATGTTATGCTGAAACTTCCCCTTTTGAATCACCAAAATCGCCCTAGAGTTGAGAGAGAGATGAGGGAAATGAGCTTAAGATCGAATTAAATGATACACTGACCCTGTGTGATTTCCGCTTCTGCGGAATCCTGCTTCTGCGGGTTCCGCTTCAGCGGACATAGGACCGCTTTTGCGGAAATGGGCCAAAAAGACTGGGCCGCTTCTGCGGTCCAGAACTCGCTTCTGCGAGTCCGCATAAGCGAAAATAGAACCGCTTCTGTGGTTTGGGCCTACCGCTTCTGCGGTCTTGGGGTCCGCTCTGCGGTTTCCCCTGGGCCTGGCCCCCTTTCGCTTCCGCGATTACAGGACCGCTTCTACGGTCTCGCTTCTGTGGTCCAAGAGCCGCAGAAGCAGTTATGACAGAAGCAGTAGATGTTGCTCCCTTTTAAATTTCTAGCTTCGCTAGAACCTCGACCATTTGATGCTCGGGACTCCCGAGCCCCGCCCGAGCATACCGACAAGTCTGAAATCACGAGGCAGACCTAGTCGAACCTCCGGAACATCCAAAACATTATTAAATTACGGAGTAGGACCCCAAAACCAATTAATCAAATCTAATGAACTTCAAGTTCTTAATTTCCTACCAACGGGTCAAAACGCCTTAAACTACTCGGATTGATNCTTAACTTAACAATTTTTACGAAAAATTCCATTACTCGGGCTAGGGACCTCGGAATTCGATTCCGGGCACACGCCCAGGTCCCATATTTTTCCACGGACCCTAAAAAATTGTCGGATCGTGATTTCGGGTCCGTTTTCCCAAAATGTTGACCGAAGTCAAACTTGGCCTTTTTGAAGATATGAAATGAAGCGAATAGACTTATTCTTGCACGAAATTCTTTTAACTTCCAAACCACCTGCCCCCGCAAGTCATAATTCAGCTAAAGCAAATGCGAAAAGGATTATTGAGGGGAACGGGGTTCGAGAATGCAAAATGACCAGTCGGGTCGTTACATCCTCCACCTCTTAAACAAATGTTCGTCCGCGAACGGAGTATAGAAAGGTACCTGGACTGCTGAATAAGTGAGGATATCGGCTCCGCATGTCCTACTCGGACTCCTAGGTCGCCTCCTCGACCGGTTGGCCCCTCCACTGGACTCTCACTGCAGAAACCCTCTTGGACCTTAGCTGGCCGTCCTGCCTATCAACAATGGCAACTGGCTCCTCTTCGTAACCCAAGCTCTCATCTAACTGAATGGTAATGAAGTCCAACACATGTGAATAGTCGGCATGGTACTTCCGGAGCATTGATACATGGAAGACTGGATGGACTCCTGATAAACTGGGAGGCAATGCAAGCTCATAGGCAACCTCTCCAACTCGC